>SJYC01031999.1:0-64858 GCA_006408675.1 Madoqua kirkii | reverse complement strand
CAGATGTAATTGGCAAATGATCTCAAGAATTAAGTGAATGTGTTACAGAAAAGCACAGCTAATAGTGTTTGTTGCTAATGGTAACAATCGAGCTTTCAAGTGAAAACTAGAACTTTGGAAAACACAGATGTTTACATTAACTTGCCAGCTTCCCAACCCTTTTAGATTTTTCTGATGAGATCTGTGATAACGATAATAAATGTGATATTTTGATATTATCTTAAAAATGTGTCAGTATCTCAAAGATCTGCATAATTCAGGATACCAATGTTTCTTAAATGTCCAAAGCATCCAGTTACAAAACCATGCACAGGTAAAACATTGATTCAAAGTATAAAATAGCCTGTGGATTTTAAGGTAATATATTATCAAAGTTTCATTGATATGATTTCAGATTCCACATTACAACATTTTAAGTACCTGACAGTCAAGGTTTGATTTAGTATCAAAAAACCTATTGAGTATCTCCTTTTTCCAACTACATATCAGCATAAGGCTAAATTTTTTTCCTATACTTCAAGCAAAACAGTATATAGCAACACAGTGAAAGCAGAATTATAAGAATCTGTCTTCTATTAAGACACACATTAAAAAGATTTACAAAAATGCCACTCTTCTCAATGACGTGTTTTGGAAAATATAATTATTTATCATAAAAATGTTATTTAAATAATGTAATTAGCTCATGATTGGTATGTTTAAATGAAGTAGTAGATAAATGATTTTGAAATTTCTCAGTTATAATTTCCAGTACACTAAATATTAGTAGATATAACCCATATTTCAAAATAAAAAGTAAAAAAGCTCTTCGGGGCCCACAATCAGTTTTAAGAATGTAAAAGGATTCTGAAGCCAAAATGTTTGAGAATCACTATTATATCAGAACCTTCCCAATGCAATGAGATCCCCTATGTGCTTTCATAGTCCTAGAAAAAAATGTATGAGACCCAAATAGAAAACAGTCATTGGCTCCAAATCTACCAAAAGAAAACAGTAAAGGTAAAAATGAATAAAAACTTAATTAAATGCCTACAAAACATACCAACATGCCAGCTTCATTCACTGTTCAATTTAATATTCATAACAATTTTATTCCATCACATATAGTTTACAAGTTCAATTTTCTTATTTCAAAACCCCCCTAAGCAAGCACAGTAATTAAATCAGGAACTCATAGCCAATCTTAAATTAAATGAGTAATGTAGAGCCAAATAATTTCTAAAGCACAAATATAAAAATCTTTATAAAAGTTATTTTAAAAGTATATGTTATATGGGATATGGGTGCAGCTGGTGTGTTTGATACATTACGTGGTGGGGACTCCAAAAGTAAGAAAATGTAGGGCTCACCAAGGCCCCACTTTAAACAGTGTCCTTTTGCCTTTAAACTATACCCCTCCTGGAAGCACTTCAGGGAAAGGAGATTTCTTCACCAGGAGAAGTATTTCCCCTGACCTTTGGCAGGAGTAGAAAAAGAAGCACATAATGAAGATACAATAAACTGTTAGCGGAGGAACAAAACTCCAGCAGATAGAGAGACCAGAAGCTCTGGTTTGGGTCTGAGAACGGCTCTGATGGCTCATCCTCTGCCTCCTGGCAGGGAGTTGGGGGGCAGCAGGGGTGAGGGGGTAGCACGCTCTCACCCCCAGGTGCTCATCATTAGGTGTGCAATCGAGTGCCCCAAAGGCAGAGCCAGTGGGTTAGAAGAGCTTGGGGCGTCTCACCAGGAAAGGCTGTGCTGCACTGTTCGAGTCACTCACTTGTGTCTTCTTTGCAGCCCCGCGGACTGTAGCCCGCCAGACACATCTTCCCATGGAGATCCTCCAGACAAGAATACTGGAGTGGGTTGCCATGCCTTCCTCCAGGGGATCTTCCCAACCCAGGGATCAAACCCGGGTCTCCTGCACTGCAGGTGGATTCTTTACCACCATCTGAGCCACCAGGGAAGCCCCACCAGGAAAGGAGAAACACTGAAAGAAAAGACTGGGGGCCACTTTCTAAACAGCAGCCCCCCACCCTCCCCACTTCTGTTCTGGGAGGCCCTTGCCTTCGCTGATACCTCAGATTTATGCTCCCTTGACAGTGAGTAGTCCTAACGTTGGCGAGACCCCTCTCGACTGCATTCCCTGAAATAGCGTCTTCTTCACTTTATTCCGTGCCTTCTGCCCCCGGACCAGGGAAAAGCGTGCTGCTGCTTCAGCCAACTTTGCGGTACCATGATTCTGAGATCTCGTGGTTGCTTTCCAGCAGAGGTTTCCAGTGATGGGATTTCCTGCAGTGTTACAGGCTAACTTATTTTCTTCATCTGATTTCTCTGTAATTTCTGCTATAAATGCATTCACTTTAATTTTTTTTTATTTTAAAGATTATAGGTAAAGTAACTTGCTCATATAGGTCTTCAATAAAGAGTGAGTGAGTGAAGTGAGTGAAAGTCACTCAATCGTGTCCAACTCTTTGCGACCCTGTAGACTATACAGTCCATGGAATTCTCCAGGCAAGAATACTGGAGTGGGTAGCCTTTCCCTTTTCCAGGGGATCTTCCCAACTCAAGGATCGAACCCAGGTCTCGCACATTGCAGGTGGATTCTTTACCAGCTGAGCTATCTAATTACTATTATTTGGTCATTCATCAGCTCTAACATTTCCTCCATTGCAATCTGGAGCTCTCCACTGTCAACAGGGGACAGATTCACAACCGCTCTCTGGAACTGCCTTGTTTAATACAAAAATAAAATTGAAATTTAAAAGTGGAAAAACAGGGTATGGCCAGGCACTCACGACGGCTGTTCTCTTGTTCTCTGTACATCTTCTCCTCAAGCAGTCCCAATTATCTAAAGTTCCTATTAGCCTTTAGTCTCCAACCAGTCCTTGCTCTCTGTACATCTCCTGCTTCACTTACATGACTACCCAATCCTCTTAATTATAGGGCTTCATTAGTGCCTAATAGCTGGTGAGCCCAGCTGCCATCAGTTCCCCCTATAAATGGTAGCCTCCTCCTCTCAGTAGCAAAGACTACTCCTCTGTCCGTCCTTTCTGCTCATCATCTACCACACACGGTGGGGTGTTCTTCCAGACCTTGCTTCAGACTGGTAAGATTCCCTGTCCCTTAAGCCATTAATGTCTCTAGTTGCTATCTCTGGGCTCTTTCTTCAGCCTCAAGGCTAAGCAACTATAAGGCTTGCAGGTCTGCAGGATGCAGCCCAACAAACAGGATTATAAAACATGTCATCCACTTGAAATGTTTTGGTTAGCAGATCATTCATATACATGCAGAGCCACAGGTGTGCAGTTGACAACATAATTTCAAGATTTATGGAAAACAAGTAATGCATTGAGCTTACATTGTGTAGACAATGTGGCCTGGTGAGGAGACCAAAGTGTAAATCTCTATAATGTACAATATCTTCCAGGCATGTCAGTGAAGCTCTGCGATTCAATCATTTGGAGATAAGAACAAGTCTGAAATTGGGTTTCATTGCCAAACTGCCTTCATTAAGCACCTTCTTCCTTCACCAACATCAATATTTCTAGCTGCTACTAGCCTTTACTCCCTGTATTAATACTGGCACTTTTCCATCCAAATGTCTGGGCTTCCCTGCCAGATTGAAAGGGTCATATACTCTGCTGTGACTTCTCACACTTATAACAAACACATATGTAGTAAGTGAAATACTGATACTTGTTGAATATCGAGTTTTTTTGTAACTCCCAGCTGGCAAAAATGCACTTCACTCCACTATAAATTCATACTATTTCTTTAGCCTCCCAGTTCATACACATCCTGGGATCTCTACCTATTCCCCAAGCCTATTCTATGATACGAAAGGAAGAAAATTCAACTCAATCTTTTGTCTTCGCTTTCTGTCCAAACTCTTTAGAGCAAGGACCCCACCGCTTCCTCAGCCTGGCATGGAGCTCTTGAAAGCTGTTCCTATCGTCCCTCATGAGGCAGGCACTCACTGAATTGTCATTTCAGTTGGTGGAGTTGTGACTAAAGCAGAAGATATACTTTCTCTGAACATTCAACCTCCAATCACTAACAAGCAAAAAGCTGGGATATTGGTCTCTGGCAAGGATTCTCTCCCATCTTCCATTATCTGGACTCTGCTGGCCCTCTGTCTTATACCATGACTCTAAGCGGGTGTGGAAATTGCTTAGCTCTCTGGCAAGTTGAGCGAGTCCAAGGAGAGTTATTTATTTTTCCAAACAAGAATGAGGAGGTTTTTGCTTTTGTTTTTGTCTCAGCATCATGTAGACTTTAGCATATCACTGTTTCTCCATAACAGGTGTGTTTTATTTGACATAAAGGAAGACCTGTTTATCAGGAACAAGGGCCTTTTAAATTATGACTTTGCTCTAAAGGACAACATTAGTGTTAAAGACAGAAGTAAATGGCATCTTTATATATCCTTCAACAATATTACAAAAATTTATCCCATCCTTACCATTTCCTCATCCACACCCTTTAGCTGAAGCCATTACTTCTTGTCTTGAAAACAGCAATAGCTTCGTAACTCACCTCCCTGCCTCCTCTCTTGCCCCTTACTATCTTCCTTCTTGCTGCCAGAACAACTTTTGAAACATAAGTCTAAGCACAACTGCCCCCTTGCTCAAATGCCTGCAATAGCTCCCCATTCTCTGTAGTAGAAAATGCACATTCCTTAACAGTACACAAGTCTTTCTAGAACACAAGGAAATAAAACAATAAGCTTGTGGACTCTGGTTTTTTTAATAAGAATTTATTTTTTTAAGAAGTTGTACTGAACCAGGCATAAGCATATGAGATGACTCTTGGTGGCTCCAGGCTTTTAATCATGCCAGTCCAAGTGCCCATAAGGACTTCAGTGATGCTTATCACTCTTACCTCTTCACACAGCACATCATTTATCTCTCAGAGTTCAATTCTGTCATCTCCTCTAAGAGTCTTTTCCTGGAGTGAGTCTGGGTTAGGTGTTCTGCTGGGTTCTCAAAGTCACCTCTTGTCCTTCTGTGACAAGAAGAACCACACTGTTCCTTGCTTGATACTGGATGTTAGACCAAGACTTCTTTGCTAAGACTGAGGGTCTTACTCCTCTTATTTACCCTGGACCTCCTCTTTCCTTTTCTTAAAATAACAGAGGCTGCCCCTCTCTCCTTTAAGGAACTGTCCTTCCTCTTATCCTTATGGTTCAAGCAAGGGTATTAAGCCAGAGGAATCCACCTCCATCCTAGGATATGGCACATGGCCCAAGATGGACCAATCAAGTCCTTTTATCCAGGAATGGGAAGCATTCAAAAAGAAAGTGGGGCTACTTTATATGTGTCATCTGGTGCTTTTCTCTGGAAGAGCCACTAGTGCCCTAGTTTCTAGATCTGTTCTTCTGGCTTTTGAACCAGTAAGCTTTTATTAACAAATAATCAAGAAATTTTATAGTTGTCAAATACACTGGAGGCTGGCCGGTCTAGGGTAATCTCAGCTGGGATTACTTCTGCTCTGCATGATGTCTCATCTTCCAGCAGTCTAGTTTGGATTTACTCACATGCAGCTGAGCAAGTCCCAGGAGACAGAGGGGAAGTATACAATGTTTGCTGAGCCGTAGGCAGGAGACCTGGGTTTGATCCCCAGGTTGGGAAGATCCCCTGGAGGAAGGCAAGGCAACACACTCCAGTATTCTTGCCTGGAGAATCCCCATGGACAGAGGAGCCTGCTGGGCTACAATCCACAGGGTCACAAAGAGTCAGATACAACTGAGCAACTAAGCACAGCACAGGCTCTAACTTAGCACCTCAGCATTTCCATGGCATTCTCTCAGCCAAAGCAAGTCACAGGATCTGCTGTGATTCAAGGGGGTGGGCACTAAACTCTCCTCTTCGATGCAAGGAGCTGCAAAGACATATTGCCAAAGATGTGGATGCAAAAAGGGCTGGAAAACTATGGCCGTATCTGCAAACTACTAGCGCTTTGTTACTCAGCTCCCTGTTTTATCTTCTATTAATAATAAAAACCCTTTTTAAAATTAGAGTCTGCTTGTGTGGTTCGCAATTTTTAAACTTTAATTTATACCTGTTTGGAAATGAATGAATGAATGAGGTTGTGTTACAGCTGGTCGTGTGTCATCCATGGGAGGAGACAGGGAAGAGGGAGGCAGAGATGTCATAGAGCTGAGGGGGCCACAGAGTATGTTGTATGCTAACGGCCTGAGAGCACCTCCAAAGTAAGGTACCACTTGCCTTTCCAAATTCCTAATTCATCTCAAGGTCACAGCCACTGAGAGTGCTAGTGCTCCTTAAGCACTAGACAGGGAACAATAAACTATTCACTGGACTCTGCTCTCTTGCTGCTTAAATCAGCTGGAGCCCCTGATTGTTTCTATTAGGTGACTATCCTCAGGTGTGTATTGATATAGCCACATATTATACTCCAGATTGGCTTTAAGACAGAACATAGATTTTTTTAAGAAAAGAATGTTCAAGGGGAAAGTCTGAAGGGATCTTAGATCTGGTCCAGTGTCCCCACTCTAAGTTCTTCTCACCACTCCTTTCTAGTAAAACTCATTTCCTTAAGGGCTGATGCAAAGGATGTTAGAGGGGGAAAGTTATTAAACAACACCTAACTGTCAATGATTGATGTCTGGCTGGCACTAGTGGTAAAGAAACTGTCTGTCAATGCAGGAGATTAAGAGATTCGGGTTCAATCCCTGGGTGGAGAAGATCCCCTGGAGGAGGACACAGCAACCCACTTCAGTATTCTTGCCTGGAGAATCCCATAGATGGAGGAACCTGGTGGGTTACAGTCCTTTGCGTCACTAAGAGTCAGATGTGACTAAAGCAACTTAGCGTGCACACATGCATCCCTCAACGTAGAGGATAATTTATAACATTAGAGAGATTTCTTAACTCAGAACTATCTTTTGTAAGTAAAATCCCAGGAAATATGGAGACATTTTTTGGTGGCTCTAGGCAGATCTGTTCTGTTGGGTGTTGGTATAAGTAATGAAAAAATGTATCTGGGCATATGTGTGACTAGATTTTGTGATGTTTAGAATTTTTTCTCCTATGAAAGGGAGGGTTACCTTGGCCTTCAGAAGGTTCCAGGAGCTAATTTATCATATAGAAATACTGATAAAAATGGAAAATTCCTCTGAGTTTTTGTAGCCTTAAACCCAACATTTGGGGTTAAACAGCACCCTCAGCTGAAACGATTACTGCTTCAATTCCAGGAGTACTTTTCACCATCTGTAAACCACAAAACTGTCACCCAAAGTGCTAAGATTCACATTTCTGCCGGTGAGATGAGGAGGAGGCCATATCTGCTCTCTCCATGTCTCAGGTTTCAGACCTGGGTCAAGGCAGCAAGAGAGGGTCTCCAGGGCTTGTGTGATGGTGTGATGTTCCCTGTGTGGGAGGCCTCCGGGGGAGGCAGAGTGGTGACCTCACTGGGAAGATGAAAACAGTTCAATAAAAAAATACTTATCTTGGAAATGATCTGCCTGAATTTGAGACCAATGAAGAGATTGTATTTCCAGCATCCTTTCAAAGAGAAAACCATTTTCCATTAATCCTGTTTGAGGAAGAAATTCCACAGCACTTCTAGACAGAGAGATGATGATTCAGGCAAAAACGGTCTTAACTCCAGCTCTACATAAAAACATAGTCAGGGAATCACCCTTAGAAGAACCTGTTTATATAAAGTTTTCCTTTAAAGCTAGAGCAAAGATGTGCTCCTGGGAAGTGCAGCTATGGGTTAGTTCCAACCACACAAGTAACATCCACTTTGGCCTGAGATAGCTTTTTCTCCCCTCTAGTATTTCTTTCATACTTTGAATGAAACTCACCTACAGAGATCCAGTATGTCCCATCTCTAAAACCCAAACTCAGACAAAGGAAAAAAAGATAAGACACTTCAAAAGGATCTTTAGCTAAAATGTAGAAACTATAGGGAGATTAAATAAGAAAATGTCAAAACAATATAGAAGCAACATCAGGCAAAGAATGGATTTCTGATTCTTCTATGATTGACCTTTTACTTGAATTCTGTTCTGAGCCCTGTTTTTTGCCTAAAGAGCTCTCTTGGCAATTCTTAGTCCCCCACTCCTTAGATAGGAATCTTTCAGGAGATTGGGAACACCAGCTATAGTAATAGATATTTTGGTGGGGGGTTAATATTTTATCACCACTAATACAACCTTACCAACCTTCAGGTGATTGTTGTTCAATCGCTAAGTCATGTCCAGCTCTTTGCGACTCCATGGACTGCAACACACCAGGCTTCCCTGTCTTTCACTGTCTCCCAGAGTTTGCTCAATGGACTCCTGTCCATTGAGTCAGTGATGCCATCTAGCCATCTTATCCTCTGTCACCCCCTCTCTTCCTGCCTTCAATCTTTCCCAGCATCAGGATATTTTCCAATGGGTTGGCTCTTTGCATCAGGTGACCAAAGTATTGGAACTTTAGCTTCAGACGTTCCAGTGAATATTCAGGGTTGATTTCCTTTAGGATTGACTGGTTTGTCCAAGGGGCCCTCAAGAGTCTTCTCCAGCACCACAGTCTGAAAACAGCAATTCTTCAGCACTCTGCCGTGAGGTGATATCTATGGAAAGTTAGCCTAGCCAGACACACTTTAGTGGGCCACATCAGAGAGCTGCCTCTGCTCTTATAGCAGATTTGGGCCCGTGACCTTGGTCCAGGTACCAAAGGACTGTGAGTGGAAGCACCCAAAAGAGAAGAGTTTGACAGAAAACCTAAGAACCTTTAGGGTCTGAGGGCTTCTCTAGTCCCATAGGTTTCAGCTTCTGAAGTTACAAACATTTCTGGCAACAGTTTAACCAACAGCTTTGTGTATGTGTGTGTCCCAATGAAAAGTCAAACCTAACGTCTGTATTTCGGAACCACCTATAAGCATAACAATAATCTTAGGAGTCCCCTAGCTACCTCTCTGCTTTGAGAGCTGGAAACCTCATAGTAGAGTTTGCCATCTTTCTTTAGGAGTTATCACATGCTTTCAGGTATAAATTTCTGAGTGTACAGCTTTACCCCTAGATTCACTCTATCCTCATTTTTCTGTCTTAAATTTATCTATTCTTGCCCTGTTTCCATTTAGGTAGTTTTGCTAGATACCTCAAATTCATTCTTTTACCAACTCAGTATGTGGAAAACCTTCTAAGACTCAAAAAAGAAACTCTTATTGGATGTTCTCCCAGTACAGTGCTCTTCTTTTCTATGAGTCTATTGCCTGAACTTTATAGCTCTGTTGAGGCAGAAGTTAGTTTGTATATTTTTGTATGGTAGAGATGAAAATACTTTCTTTCCCGTGAAACAGACAGTATCAGAATTGAGGACTAATGGCCCTACTGGACAATAACCACTGTTATATCTAATTTAGTTCTCAATCCAATATTTGGTACTTAGATTCTTTGGACTAAGCATCTTAAAGTTTCCTTTGGTAATTAATGAGTTAAATATAATCTCTGATACATCTCTTTTTAAGTGAAGACTGAGAGACTTCACTCACTTAACAGGAGGCAAGCTCTGGTATCTACTCTGCCATCTATTTTCCTGAAAGTTTTAATTTCAAGTTCAAAGGATTTGCTGATAAGAGAAATCATTCATTACATGCAAATAAATAATTTCAACTTTTAATAGAAAATTATTTAACTTAATTTCAATATATAATCATTTAGAAAAAAAATCGAAGCAATAGAGAGAAGTAACAGCTTGTATATCACCAAACTGAACTGACACCTATATCCAGACTTGAACAGCAACTAGAAAGTCCCACATTAACAGCAATCTGGAGTTTTAATAGGGAAAGAGTCCTGAGCGATGCATCCACCCCACGGGTGAAACTTCAAACTGTAGTTTGGGGGGCTTCTGATTATAATCCCAGGCCCAAAACTGATATCCTCATCAGCTTGCATGCAAAAATGCAGCTCTGGTTTTACGTTAACAATGCTGTTTGTTTCACCTTGTGAGTTATAAGACTTCTTAGACCCTTGAGGGTTGGCCAGATTTCCGAAGGCTCAGGAATTCGAAGACCCACTCCCTTTCGTATCTAAAGTGTCACCTGACTTACTGTGCATGCAATCAGACACAGAATCTGGACAGTGTCCAGGCAGATCACAAGCAGGTCAGAGCCTGCCCTCCTGGTTCTGAAGGCTTAACAAGGCTTTCTCCATTTAATTTCCCCCACTAGACCATTCAGGTATGACCTAAATCAAATCCCTTATGATTATACAGTGGAAGTGAGAAATAGATTTAAGGGACTAGATCTGATAGATAAAGTGCCTGATGAACTATGGACTGAAGTTCGTTGCACAGGAGACAGGGATCAAGACCATCCCCATGGAAAAGAAATGCAAAAAAGCAAAATGGCTGTCTGGGGAGGCCTTACAAATAGCTGTGAAAAGAAGAGAGGCAAAAAGGAAAGATATAGCATCTAAATACAGAGTTCCAAAGAATAGCAAGAAGAGATAAGAAAGCCTTCCTCAGAGATCAATGCAAAGAAATAGAGGAAAACAACAGAATGGGAAAGACTAGAGATCTCTTCAGAAAATTAGAAATATCAAGGGAACATTTCATGCAAAGATGGGCTCGATAAAGGACAGAAATGGTTTAGACCTAACAAAAGCAGAAGATATTAAGAAGTGGCAAGAATACACAGAAGAACTGTACAAAAAAAGATCTTCATGACCCAGATAATCACGATGGTGTGATCATTCACCTAGAGCCAGACATCCTGCAATGTGAAGTCAAGTGGGCCTTAGAAAGCATCACTACAAACAAAGCTAGTGGAGGTGATGGAATTCCAGTTGAGCTATTTCAAATCCTGAAAGATGATGCTGTCAAAGTGCTGCATTCAATATGCCAGCAAACTTGGAAAACTCAGCAGGACTGAGTTTCCAGGCCACAGGACTGGAAAAGGCCAGTTTTCATTCCAATCTCAAAGAAAGGTAATGCCAAAGAATTCTCAAACTACCACACAATTGCACTCATCTCACACCCTATTAAAGTAATGTTCAAAATTCTCCAAGCCAGGCTTTAGCAATACGTCAACCGTGAACTTCCTGATGTTCAAGCTGGTTTTACAGAAGGCAGAGGAAACACAGATCAAATTGCCAACATCTGCTGGATCATGGAAAAAGCAAGAGAGTTCCAGAAAAACATCTATTTCTGCTTTATTGACTATGCCAAAGCCTTTGACTGTGTGGATCACAATAAACTGTGGAAAATTCTGAGAGAGATGGGAATACCAGACCACCTTATCTCACACGCTAGCAAAGTAATGCCAAAACTCTCCAAGCCAGGCTACAGCAATACATGAACCATGAACTCCCTGATGTTCAGGCTGATATTAGAAAAGGCAGAGAAACCAGAGATAAAATTGGCAACAACCGCTGGATCATGGAAAAAGCAAGAGAGTTCCAGAAAAACATCGATTTCTGCCTTATTGACTATGCCAAAGCCTTTGACTGTGTGGATCACAATAAACTGTGGAAAATTCTAAGAGAGATGGGAATACCAGACCACCTAACCTGCCTCTTGAGAAATCTGTATGCAGGTCAAGAAGCAACAGTTTGAACTGGACATGGAACAACAGACTGGTTCCAAATGGGTAAAGGAGTACGTCAAGGCTGTATATTGTCACCCTGCTTATTTAACTTATATGCAGAGTACATCATGAGAAGTGCTGGGCTGGAAGAAACACAAGCTGGAATCAAGATTGCCAGGAGAAATATCAATAACCTCAGATATGCGGATGACACCACCCTTATGGCAGAAAGTGAAGAGAAGCTAAAAAGCCTCTTGATGAAAGTGAAAGAGGAGAGTAAAAAAGTTGGCTTAAAGCTCAAAATTCAGAAAATGAAGATCATGGCATCCAGTCCCATTGCTTCATGGGAAATAGATGGGGAAACAGTGGAAACAGTGTCAGACTTTATTTTTTTGGGCTCCAAAATCACTGCAGATGGTGACTGTAGCCATGAAATTAGAAGACGCTTACTCCTTGGACGAAAAGTTATGACCAACCTAGATAGCATATTCAAAAGCAGAGACATTACTTTGCCGACTGAGGTCCGTCTAGTCAAGGCTATGGTTTTTCCTGTGGTCATGTATGGATGTGACAGTTGGACTGTGAAGGAGGCTGAGTGTCGAAGAATTGATGCTTTTGAACTGTGGTGTTGGAGAAGACTCTTAAGAGTCCCTTGGACTGCAAGGAGATCCAAACAGTCCATTCTGAAGGAGATGAGCCCTGGGGTTTCTTTGGAAGGAATGATGCTAAAGCTGAAACTCCAGTACTTGGCCACCTCATGAGAAGAGGTGACTCATTGGAAAGGACTCTGATGCTTACAGAGACTGCGGGCAGGAGAAGAAGGGGACGACAGAGAATGAGATGGCTGGATGACATCACTGACTTGATTCACGTGAGTCTGAGTGAACTCCGGGAGATGGTGATGAACTGGGAGACCTGTCATGCTGTGATCCATGGGGTCTAAAAGAGTCCGACACGACTGAGCCACTGAATTGAACTGAATAGCAGATTCAGTTTCCTGTACAGCAGAAACTAACACAATATTGTAAAGCAATTATTCTCTAATAATTAAAAGAAAGAAACTAGTTCAAGATATTAAAGTTGAATTCAGCAGACAGTTAATTTAAAGCAACTATTATAAATATTCAGAAAAGTTAAATAAAATATTATTGAAAATATAGGTTATATCAGGAGAGAGATAAAAACTATTAAGCAAACACACAAACCAGATCATTCCTGAACCATATCACTTCTGGATTATGATAAGTATACACAACATATATTGAACTTGGCATGGCAATTTAGTACATAAGCATCAAGGTTTCTTATTCTTTTTGTTGGTCATTTCTTGATTATTCTGATGGTACCAAGAATGCATAGTAGTTTTTTGAGTTTGGGAATTACACTGGCTATATCACTAAGACAAGTATTTGTATGAAAGTTTTCATTGTATTTCAGTTGTATTTTATGAAAACCTATCCCATTACATGCTTTAAATTTTTTTTAAGATAACACAGTGGCTTTTCCACTTAATTTGTGTGTAAATATTTCAGCTTCATCAGCATCTAAAAATATAGCCCCCTATCTGATGACTCTTAGGTGTAAGGATCTTAGGAGAAAAAGAATGAAAGATCAGTTGCCCATTAATAATGTTTTATATTGAATCATTAGAGAAAAGAGAAGATAACCAAGAGGAGAAAGAAAAATAAGATTCAAAGTGGCAATCCTAAACTTCTGATTTCTATGGATTTGTTCTGATAGACAAGCTAGAAAGGTCATTGCTTGATTTCTTCTTCTTTTTTTTTTTTTAATACAAATAGAACATAAAATCGTGACTTAGCCACAGGGGACTGTATGTGACAATAACATCAACAGTATCTATATATTTGTGCTCCCTTTGCTATGAGTTACCATGAAGGTTTTGTACAAGCATTTACTGTGAAATCTTTAACATTTTTGTTTTCACTGCAGCTAAATACAATACCACTCAAAACAAAACCAAAATATACTTGGCATGCAATGCTACTAGAATTTTTGCCAGTCTTTCTTCTGAAATGAAGAAGTATTCACCACCACTGCAGCCAGAATGAATCTGACTCTGGCTTTCTCACAGCACCAGTTTTCCTTATTATATATAATTTTAATTGACCTTCTACATCAGCATACTTGGTTCACTTGAAGTTCATAAACAGTCTCATTTTGTATTCTGTCTTGGTTTGATCACCAAACTAACTTAACCTATATGCACAAATATATAAAAAATAAGGAAGCTCTTTTGCCAAAGTGGTTCCATTTTAATTTCCAATATAGCTGCAGTTCACAAATCACACAAATACTCAACAATGAAGTATTCAAAATTGAAATTAGACTGAGAAGCACAATCCAACATTTCATATCCTTTCCTGACAGATATTTTTATTTCCTATTGCTTTAAAGAGAAATCATGAAAAAAAAATGCATAATGAATTCTAGAAATTGAAATCAGTGAAATAGATAAAATCTCATTAGTGACTTACTACATGGTTTTCCATGGTTTTTAACCTGTAGTACATGATTAAATTACACTATTAAGACAGTTTGAACATTGCTATTTTGAGAATGTCTAACTTTAAGAACTAGCTTTCCATTTATAGTAGCAATGTTTTCTTAATTATTTTTGCCGATCTACTAAATGCTTCATAAACAGCACTTAATAGGCACTTGTAATTAAATATTCACTTAATTTTAGGGAGTTTTTAAATCCTTTCTTCCTCCCAGAGCCACACAAAAATGAAAGTACATAATAAAAAGTTTTCAAAGCACATGGGTAAAGTAAAACTGAATGGGAGTTAAGTAGAGAACAAGGCATGTAACCAATTTCATGAAGATGAAAAGGAAATGAAGAATTAGCCAACAAGAGAAGGCAATGGCACCCTACTCCAGTACTCTTGCCTGGAAAATCCCATGGACGGAGGAGCCTAGTAGGCTGCGGTTCATGGGGTCGCTAAGAGTCAGACATGATTGAGCGACTTCACTTTGTCTTTTCACTTTCATGCACTGGAGAAGGAAACGGCAACCCACTCCAGTGTTCTTGCCTGGAGAATCCCAGGGACGGGGGAGCCTGGTGGGTTGTCGTCTTTGGGATTGCACACAGTCGGACATGACTGCAGCGACTTAGCAGCAGCAGCAGACACTGAATATCAAGCTCTTTCCCAAAGGAAATGATAAGAAGCAGCTTAATAATTTTTACCCTTAAACTAAAGAAAATCCCAAGATATAGATTCACGGAATGATCCAAAGCCTGAGTATAGAATAAAGCTAAGAACTTGAAGACTATTTCAAGTCTCTAAGAGGTAGAATTAGATTCCAAGGTCTCTGCTTCTATCCCAGAAATGACATATCCCTCAGGATAATTTATGGATCAAAGAATCCAGAGAGACTTCCCCCCAAAATTTCAAGCTGACAAAGGACAAGAAGGAGACCCAGGACGTTTTGTTTTCTGAGGTGTTTTTGCCAATTTCCATTCCTCTATTCCCTTACCACCACCACCAGCACCACAAACAACCAACCCCCCACCCCTTCCCAGTTTCAAGTGATACCAGGATAAATATAAGTGCATTAGACTTAGAAAATGAATGTATGGTTGGAGGGGAGGGATAGTTAGGGACTTTGGGAAGGTCATGCACATACTGCTGTATTTAAAATGGATAACCAACAAGAACCTATTATATAAGCACATGGAACTCTGCTCAGTGTTGTGTGGCTGCCTGTATGGAAGGCGGGGTTTGAGGGAGAAGGGATACATTTATATGTAGAGCTGAGTCACTTCCCTGCTCACTTGAAACTACTACAACACTGTTAATTGGCTATATCTCAATACACAATAGAAAGTTTAAAGTTTGGAATAAAACAAGAACAAAAAGGGAAAAATAATAAATGGATTAAACCAATCACAATTCTTGCAGAGCTGGCTAGGTTGCTGCTGAGCAATGTCCATGAACGCCTCAGAAGATAAATGATTAGAGATGTTGGGAATTCAACATTATTTCCTACAACAGTTTGAAGTGCAGAGTCTTTGGGCTATAGGTTTCACAACTAATGTTTCAATATTTACATTGAACAACAATATGATGATAATAATTTAGCTAAACATAGAAAAGTCTACACAATTCACATGTGATTATTTTGATTTTAAAAGTAGCCTAGATAAGCTATGTGAAAAATTATTGTGTTTCATATTTTTTATTTTATAAATTTTGGCACTTATATAGACTACTTCACACAAATATTTTGAGAGAGAAAAATAAACCTGAGAAAAGCATACAGTTATAAGGATTTTGTGAGGTGAAGCAAGCAATCATGCCAAATAAAATACTTTGTGTAAAAATTATATTTACTTTCTGATGATACTCATTGAGTCATCACTATGAAAATTTCAAATAAAGAAATGTGGTGGTTGACATTCCTCTGTATACAGACTTTCAGAGGTGTGTGCTTCCCTCCCAATGTGTTAATAACTCTTGCAAATAAGCAATACTAAATAAAAATGCCCACAACTGAATCTTTGAATAATCCTTGTGATATGCCACTTTCCTACTTTTCATACATCTCAAAAATTAATATCATTATTTATTTTGTTTTGCTCAAGCTAAATAAAGCGAAGTCATTCTTGACTCCTTATATATATATTGATATATATATATCATGTAGCCCATCACAAAACATTTCAAAGCTATCCAAAATACATATATCATTCTCTATTACCACTTCCATTATTACATAGCTAATACCAAGCTCCAAAGTGATCTTGCCTTCATCCCTGTCTACCAACCTCACAAAGACTATTCTCTATATAGCAGTCAAAGTGATACTTTAAAATTCTAAGTCATACATGGTCACTGAACTCCCTGCATAGAAATTTTCAGTGGTTTTCCTGCTCCTTATTGATCTCCTTAGTGTTATTTAAGAATTTCATAGATCTTCTCAACCCAAAATTGTTTTGCACTTGCTGTCTCTACTCTTCACGGATATTTGTACAGCTCAAAAGCAAATTTAATTAATATTATATATAACATTATGTCTGCTATATTATATATATATTTAGTAGAATGAATTGAGTTTATAATAGGAATTATTTAAATGTTATCAAAAGTTTTGGGGGGACTCTCTTGAAAAAACTGAGTTTAATATATTTGACCTACTCGTAAATTATGCAATATTATCTACTTCTTGACATTATACCATCCTTGCATTCCTGTATTTCTCTTAGATCATGTATAGGCATAACTCCTTTCATTGTACTTTGATTTTTTGTGCTTTCCAGATACTGCCTTTTTTTATTTTTAAAAAGTTGACAGTTTGTAGCAATCCTGTGTCAAACAAGTCTATCAGCATCATTTTTCCAACAGCATTTACTCACTTTTTGTCTTGTGTCATATTTAGGTACCTCTCACGATATTTCAAACACTTTAATTATTATTTTATTTTTATTATTATCTGTGATCACTGATCTTTGATGTTACTATTGTAAATTTTTGGAGCTCCAAGGACCATGCCCAAATAAGACTGCTAATTTAATCAATAGGTGTTGTTATGTGTACTGACCACTCTACCAACTGGACATCTGCCATCTCCCTTGTGTTTAAAACTTCTAGTCCCTCAGATATTAATAGAACAATATTGAAACAGGCCAATTAATAGCCTTACAATGGCCTCTAAGTGTTCAAATCAAAGAAAGACTCATGTTTCCCACTTTAAATCATAAGCTAGAAATGATTACGTTTAGTGAGGAAGGCTTGTCAAAAGCCAAGACAGGCTGAAAGCTAGTCCTCTTGCACAGAAAAGTTAGCCAAGCTATGAATGCAGAGGAAAAGTTCTTAAAGAAAATGAGAATGATAAGAAAGTAAAACAGTCTTATGCCTGTTACGGAAAAGTTTATTCTAAGTTTAGATAGGTCAAACCAGCCACAACATTCCCTTAGGTCAAAGCCTAATCCAGAACAAAGATCTAATTCTTTTCAATACTAAAGGTGGAGAATCTTGAGGAGGCTGCAGAAGAAAAATGAGAATCCAGCAGAAGTTGGTTGATAAAGTTTAAGGGAAGAAGCTATCTTCACAACACAGAAGTACAAGATGAAGCATAAGTGTTCATGTAGCTGCAAGTTACGCAGAAGATCTAGCTAAGATAACCAATGAAGGTGGCTATGCTAAACAACAGATTTTGAATGCAGACCAAACAGCCCTCTACTGGAAGAAGATGGCATCTAGGACTTTCATAGCTAGAGATGCTTAGCTCCAATGCCTAGCTCCAAAGCCTCAAAGGATAGGCTGACTCTCTTGTTAGGGACTAATGCAGCTGGTAATTGAAAGCTGTGACTGAATTTGCTACAATCTCATGATAAACCCCCAACAAGTAAGGAATTACTTCTTTGTCAGAGAACGAAGAAAATGGATTCTTGAGATTGAAATCTACTCCTGGTAAAGATGCTGTTGTCACATTTTATTTTGGGGGGCTCCAAAATCACTGCAGATGGTGACTGCAGCCACGAAATTAAAAGACGTTTACTCCTTGGAAGAAAAGTTATGACCAACCTAGATAGTATATTCAAAAGCAGAGACATTACTTTGCTGACTAAGGTCCGTCTAGTCAAGCCTATGGTTTTTCCTGTGGTCATGTATGGATGCGAGAGTTGGACTGTGAAGAATAAGATCATGGCATCCAGTCCCATCACTTCATGGGAAATAGATGGGGTAACAGTGAAAATAGTGTCAGACTTTATTTTGGGGGGCTCCAAAATCACTGCAAATGGTGATTGCAGCCATGAAATTAAAAGACGCTTACTCCTTGGAAGGAAAGTTATGACCAACCTAGATAGTATATTCAAAAGCAGAGACATTACTTTGCTGACTAAGGTCCGTCTAGTCAAGGCTATGGTTTTTCCTGTGGTCATGTATGGATGTGAGAGTTGGACTGTGAAGAAAGCTGAGCACCGAAGAATTGATGCTTTTGAACTGTGGTGTTAGGGAAGACAATTGAGAGTCCCTTGGACTGCAAGGAGATCCAACCAGTCCATTCTAAAGGAGATCACTCCTGGGTGTTTTTTGGAAGGAATGATGCTAAAGCTGAAACTCCAATAGTTTGGCCACCTCATGCGAAGAGTTGACTCCTTGGTAAAGACCCTGATGCTGGGAGGGATTGGGGGCAGGAGGAGAAGGGGACGACAGAGGATGAGATGGCTGGATAGCATCATGGACTCAATGGACATGAGTTTGAGTGAACTCCAGGTGTTGGTGATGGACAGGGAGGCCTGGCATGCTGCAATTCATGGGACTGCAAAGAGTCAGACAGGTCTGAGTGACTGAACTGAACTGAACTAAATACTATCTTGGCCTAACTATGATACATCTTATGTTTGTACGGAAGTGACTGTTTTAATTGCTTAAAATTTTACCATAACAGCAGGCAGAAAAAATAAACAGGCTATACTATGTATCAAAAATTCATAGAAATTTTCAGCAAAAATGTAAATTTTTTAAAGATTTTCTAAATTTTTATTTATTTATCTATTTTTGGTTGTACTGAGTCTTTGCACACCAGTTTATCTTGTTGTGGCAAGCAGGGTCTACTCTCTAGCTGTAGTACATGGGATTCTCATTCCAGTAGCTTCTCTTGTTGTGGTGTACAGGCTCTACAGCATAAGCTCATTAGTTGCGGTATATAGGCTTAGTTGCTCCAAGGCATGTGGGATTTTCCCAGACCAGGGATCAAACATGTGTTCCCTGCACTGGTGGGTGGATTCTTAACCACTGGACCACCAGGGACGTCCCACAAAAAGTAAAATTTTAACATGTCCAAATTAGAAATAAATTATTTAGGAGGCATTATCAGGGAAATCCCAGGCGGAATGCAGAATGTGACTCAAAAAATCCAACTGAACTGCAAATGCATGAAAGAAATATCCATGAAAGGGGTAGGGGAAAGGTGCTGACCTATGTAACTTTGGAAATGAGTGGAGAGTGTAAGACTATGGGGAAAAGAAACTGCACGTAGAACTGTGCTCTGATAAAATTGTTTTCCACTGAGATATAGTTTAACAAATCTCTAATCACTGTATGTGTGGAATTCACAATACATTGTGAATACAATTCATGACTCACAGTGGAATTCATAATTAAATAAATAAATGACAGATGAGAGAATCCAGGTTTATTTCTGTTGAAGAGTTTATAAGCAAAGAGACAAAGCTGGATTAGAATTGGAGACATAAATATGAATTCATATTTGGCTTCATATAGATAGTTACATACGGAAATATGATAGCTACATGGTTACTACACACACATATTTCCTTGCTCAGGCAGACAGTTCAGTTCAGTTCAGTCACTCAGTCACATCCGACTCTTTGCAACCCCATAAATTGCAGCACTCCAGGCCTCCCTGTCCATCACCAACTCCCAGAGTTCACTCAAACTCATGTTCATCGAGTCAGTGATGCCATCCAGCAGTCTCATCCTCTGTCGTCCCCTTCTCCTCCTGTCCCCCAATCCGTCCCAGCATCAGAGTCTTTTCCAAGGAGTCAACTCTTCGCATGAGGTAGCCAAAGTACTGGAGTTTCAGCTTTAGCATCATTCCTTCCAAAGAACACCCAGGAGTGATCTCCTTTAGAATGGACTGGTTGGATCTCCTTGCAGTCCAAGGGACTCTCAAGAGTCTTCTCCAACACCATAATTCAAAAGCATCAATTCTTCGGTGCTCAGCTTTCTTCACAGTCCAACTCTCACATCCATACATGACCATAGGAAAAACCATAGCCTTGACTAGAAGGACCTTTGTTGGGAAAGTAATGTCTCTGCTTTTTAATATGCTATTCAGGTTGGTCAAGAGGACCTCAAAGCAACAACACTCCAGTAGCGATGAGCTTACCCAGCACCCAGATCTCGGTTTCTAGTATCATCTTCCAATAAAAGGAACCAGGGCTTCTTGGAGAAATGACTGATGGAGAAATGATTGGGACAGGATGATAGAAGATGAGGCTGAAGCATATAATAGTGCTAGAAAGTAAAGAGTACTCCAGAAACTAAATAACATGATAGAACTATCAAGAAGCCAAGTGATACAGGTTCTATTGACCAAAGCTGGAAGAATTTGAGCAAGAAAATACGTACCATAATATTAGATCATAACCCAAAATATCAAATAATTTTCAATGAGTCCACATTCCTGTAAATAAATAATTAAGCAAAACAACTGAAGAGATAAGACAAATCTTCCATGTAGTAGGATTCCCAATGATATATATACATACTCCTCAAGGAAGTAGGGTTTAACTCCCCATTCTTAAAACGTGGACTGTTCATAGTGACTTTCTTATAAAAAGTAAAAAGTAAAGCTAAGTTAGTAAATATAAAATATGAAAAGGCAGAGTAGGAGAGGGAGGAGAGGAGTAACTTTACAGTGGAGAAATCTGACACCGCAGGTGAGGAATCAAGATCAACACCAACAGTGATTATGTTGGTATTATGTGTGCTTTATAAATGTGACAAGAAAGGCACTTAGTCTTCCTCTGGGGGCGGGGGGACAATCTAATTATGAAAAAACTGTCAGACAAATCCCAGCTGAGGGATATTCTGCAAAATCCCTAACCAGTACTTCTGGAAACCATCAAGGTCAGCAAGAACAAGCAAAGCCTAAGAAACTGCCAGAGAACAGAAGAGTCTAAGGACACATAGCAACTAAATGTGATATAGAGTCCTGGATGGAATCCTAGAACGGAAAAAGGGCAATAAGGAAAAATTAAGGAATCTGAAAAAACTATGTTGTTTTATTCCCTCAGTCATGTCCAACTCTTTGTGACCCCATGTACTGTAGCCCGCCGGGCTTGTGTGTCCATGGGATTTTTCCAGGCAAGAACACTGGAGTGAGTTGCCATTTCTTCCTCCAGGGGATCTTCCTGACCCAGGGATTAAACCCATATCTACTGCAGTGTCAGGCAGTTGCCACTGAGACACTTGAGAAGCAGAATAAATTAAAGTTTAGTTAATAATACTGTGTCGGTATTGGTTCATTAATTGTGATAAACCCTAATAAAGTAAGATGTTACTAATAAGAAAACCTGGGTGTGGAATATAAAAGCTCTTCTATCTTTGCAATTTTGGTAAATCTAAAATAAACCCAGTAAAATTTTAAGGTTTATTTAAATAGTTGCAGCAGACAAACCAAAACAGAGATATGGTGTATAAAATGTTTGTCTGTGGCATTTAAAATAAGACAAAGAAAAACTCAAATTGTCATGGATCAGAGTGGACTAAGGAAACACAATTTAAAGCAATATGAAATCTGGATTGGATCATACAGCAAAAGAGCACAATAGTGAAAAAAATTGGTTTAAAAATTTTTTTAAATCTGTAGCTTAGTTAATAGCACACCCATGGGATTTTTCCAGGCAAGAGTACTGGAGTGGGGTGCCATTGCCTTCTCCATAATAGCATGGTACAAAAGTTAATTTCTTAATTTTGACGATATACCATAATTGTGTAAGATGTTAGGGAAAACCGAATGAAGATACATGCAAACTCTGTGATATCTTTGCAACTTTTCTGTAAATCTGCAATTACTTGAAAATTAAAAGCTTAATTAAAAAAAAATAGGTGAACCATGAAAAATAACAAACATATTGCAAACCAGAAGCAAGGTATGTGGCCTTCATTTGGCCAAGAGAGATATAAAGTTGCCATCACTGTAGTTAAGATGTTTTTATGAAGGAAATGAACACTAAGAGTTTAAGGAAAACTGCCCAAATCTTAGTGATCTCCCTCCTAGGGTGGGGAAGTGTAATCATCTGGATAATAAATCTTATGTTAGCATTTGAATACAGTTCAAGCCAAAGCTCATGGAATTCTACTTTTCTTGGAACTCTTGGTGACAAAGCACACCTCCTCTAATAACCTCAACAAGAGAGTTCTCTTCCAGGTATTGGGTGTTAACAATAGGGGCACAACAGTTAATGAGATCTCCTTTCCTACACGATGTAATCATATGCTCTTTCCATACACAGAAGGCCTAAGAGCTATTCCCTCATGGACGTAAGAAGAACAGGTCTTATCTCACTGACGCTTTAGAAAACCAACTCCTACAGGATAGCCACAAATGGCCGAGATCCTGCAGAGATGAGAAAAGCTTCTGATCCTTGCTTGGCTGAGATACTTCTCCAGGCTTTTCCCAAGGTAACTAGAAAGAGGTTTCCTGGAATTGTTTATAAGGATGCCAGAAGGTCAGCCAGAGTTCTCAGTCCCAACAGTCCTCTGTTCCTCCACCCTTACTAGAGTAACAATACATATGTTGCCCCAACAGAGCTATGCACACATGCTGAAGGCCTGGGAGTGCCAAGTACTTGGTGCTGGGGAGGAGGGAGCAGACTCAGAGAAAGCGTAACAGAGATGGTGATAGCAAATATGCGAGGGCACAAGTCTTGGGCTGCCGTGAGCTACAAGCACTGGCTCACTTAATCCTTACAACTACACAGTGAGATAAAATATACTACGTCCATTTTATGTATTTTTAAATATTCAGTTATTTCGGTGTATCAGATCTTCTTTGTGTCATGTGGGAATTTCCTTGCCATGCATGAATTCTCTAGCTGTGGCACACAGTGTTCAGCAGCTGTGGCATGTGGTTTTAGCCACTCGGCAGCATGTGGGATCTGAGTTCCCTAACCAGGGATCAAACGCACCCCCAAAGCACTGCAAGATGGATTACTAACCACTGGACCAAAGGGTAGTCCCTGTCCATTTTATAGGCGAGAAAATTAACTTCTCCCTCCAGGAAACTGAAGAGTGAAGTATCTGTCTAAGGTCAACTTTGCTGTTCAGTCACTAAGGCACATACAAATCTTTATGACCCCATGGAGTACAGCACACCAGGCTCCCCTGTCCTCCACTGTCTCCCAGACTTTGCTCAAATTCATGTCCACTGAGTCAGTGATGCCGTCCAACCATCTCATCCTCTGTCACCCCTCCGCCTCCTGCCTTCAATCTTTCCCAGCATCAGGGTCTTTTTCAGTGAGTTGGCTTTTTGCCTCAGGAGGACAAAGTATTGGAGCTTCCGATTCAACATCATCCTTCCAATGCATATTCAGCGGTGATTTCCTTTAGAACTGACTGGTTTGATCTCCTTACAGTCCAAGAGATTCTCAAGAGTCTTCTCCAGCACCACAGTTTGAAAGCATCAATTCTTTGGCTCTCAGCATTTTTTACTCCATCTCTCACATCCATGCACAAAACCCAGCTCTATCCTTTACTAGCTGTGTGCCTTTGGACAACTAATGTCACCCCTTTGTCAAGTGGAAAATAAGCAGAGGCTAAAATCACAGATTCATTGAGTGCCTTGGTCCATTAATAACTTCTGCCACTTGGGGTGTTGCTCACACGTGTGCTCAGAATTTGCCAAACAATGTCATGTACCTTAGAGGCGTGAACTCATTTTATCCTCATAATACAACAGGAGATAAGGATTCATTATTTTACTGAAGAGAAAGTGGGTGTTCAGTGAGCTTCAAATAATTCTCAAAGGTCACCCAGCAAGCAGTCCAGCTGCAATTTGAGTCCTGTTCTATCTGCCCTAGCACCCTGAGTCATAACCACTCTGCTGTCACTCACTCAACATTCCAGAAACTCCAGACAGCTCAGTTTCTTCTAGATAACATGTTTTTGATTTTAACTGAGGGCCTACACCAACAGATTCCCTGTAAGAGGTATAAATTTCTGGCTGAAGGAGTCAAAGCGAGATGCGGGTGAACCCTTTCCTCACTGACAGCTGGTACCTTGGAAATCAGAGACCCTTCCCTGAGAAGCTAGAAGATATTTCTAAATGAGAAGGTGTGGAGGCAAATGGGGGAGAGAAGGAATGTAAGAGAAGCCCTAAAGACCTAGGGTGAATTCAGAAGGAAACCTACAGTTTATTCAATTAACCTTGCCTTTGGCCAATTCCCTACCAAGAAAGCAATGCCGTCTGGGCTTAGAGCAATTTATGGAAAGGACGATGATGCTGAGGGCTTCCCAGGTGGCTCAGATGGTAAAGAATCCACCTGCAACGCAGGAGATGAAAGTTTGATCCCTGGGTCAGGAAGAGCCCCTGGAGGAGGGAGGGCATAGCAACCCACTCCAGTTATTGCCTAAAGAATCCCACTGACGGAGGAACCTGGCCAGCTACAGTCCAAGGGGTCACAGGAGAGTCGGACATGACTTAACAACTAGACAATGATGCTAAATAGATTCAGCTTCTATGCTGACCTCAATTACTGATATTGTATTAAGAAGGTTCATGAAATTCTGCCCAGGCTCAGCTGGAGGGAAACAAAATTTCCTGGTCCACTAGTAATTTCTGCCACAAGTTTGAGAGTGGGAAGAGCCTCTTGTGTGCCCAGACTTTGCCATTTTTGCTTTAGAGGCTGTTACCACCTGGACTTACTCTGTGTGTTTTGCGTGATGAGTCACTTCAGTCATGTCCGACTCTTTGAAACCCTATGGACTGTAGCCTGCCAGGTTCTTTTATCCATAGACTTACTCTGTAGGAGGACTCAGCTGGGCTCCAGGCCAGGTAGGGAGCCAAAATGGCCCAATGGCACCCTGTTTCTGCCTACCTCGCAAACTAGGGCAAGACAGCATTGACAGCAAGAAAAGGCTTAATTTGAATTCCTTTGGTTTTAATTATTTTGAAATGAGAGGCAGGCTACCAAAGCCAAGACCTTTTAGGAAGAACTGAAAAACCAAAGAGATTCAGTCCAGCTGGAAAGGGTGGAGGGGGAGTTCCAACCAATTAGCCTTCCTTTGTGACATGGTCACCCTTCACCCCACCCTCCGGAAGCCTTAACAACACTCATGTGTCAATGGGACCTCAGGAGAGGGGGAAAAAGCAGTGAGCCAAACCTCAAGAGTGGAAAAAAAAAAAGCAAAATCTGGAATTTCAGCTCAAAGCTGGACCTCTGAATGGCTTAACTGCTGTCATTATCTTTTATAGAACACTCTGTGAGCTTTCCTGACCACCAGGAACTTATCCTCAGAGCTTTAGGGACTGCATCTTCCCTGGAACCTTGCTACTGCTTTGCCAACCTGGCTAAATCCACCATCTTTAAGTCTACACGCTTCCATAGCCAAGATCCCCAGGTGGATTGAACTTTCTCCGGCTAGACTCTTAAAGGGGAAGCTTGTCCTACTGTTCCCTTCAATAAACAATTTTTACAGGGTGCTCAATGCCCTTTAAAGAGCCCAGGATCCAAAGCAGTCCCTTGGGTTCCAGAAAACCCAGCCTAGCCCAGAGGTAGCAGGAGGCAGAAATCTAGACTCAGCCAAATTAGTCTCCAGAGGATCTGCTTGATTCAGGCTGTTGGAAGAGGAGTCATATGCCAAAGTTACTGCTATCCTTGACCCAATGCTCTGCTAGGTTTTGGCAGGAATGAGCCCATCTCCCAAGGGTGGTGGCTCTAAAGAGGGTAAGACAGGAAATTTTATCATCTGTCTTGTAGGCAAGGTGGAATTTGTTCTAATGAAAGCATTTTTGTGCTATTGAGTACCCTAATGGTTTGGGTTCACAAAGGTGGATGTGAAGGTGAATTTGAAGCTAGAGAGAATAGAATGGCTCTATGTAAGAAAATAAGAAAAATGTAGACTCTGGGGAGCAATCCAGGGCAGAAGGTGAGGGCGAGCAAGAGAGGAGGTGGCCTAAAGCAAGGCCTAAGCACCCAGTGCAGAGTCCCAGGGTTGGGGGAGGGGTGTTCCAAAGCAGGAACACGTGCTGTTCTATCTGAACATCATTCTTTGCTTTTTGACAGCATGAACTGTCCTGTGCCTGTCACATCTCAGAATTTCAATAAAGTCCAGTAAACACATGCATGGCTTTGTGTGAGTGAGGCTTTCATGCAAATCCAGGGAAGACGTGAGTTTCACTTGAGTTGATGAGGAAAGAGATAGCTTATGTGTTGGCAAACTTGGCTGCAGGTGTTAGGGACCAGGGTGACACCGAATTCGATTCCCGAGAATTGACTAAACCCTCCAGTGCTTTCTCCACTTCTGAGGGTGAAAGGTAATTGGATTGACAGTCTCCTTTTACCTTTTAAATTTTCTCCTCTATATTTAAGGCATAGCAGGACACCACAGAGAAGAGGTAAAGAGTACAAACTTAGGATTTAAATAGATCTGTGCCTGCATTCCACTTTGCTAGGTGATTCTAA
This sequence comes from Madoqua kirkii, assembly GCA_006408675.1. NCBI lineage: Eukaryota > Metazoa > Chordata > Mammalia > Artiodactyla > Bovidae > Madoqua > Madoqua kirkii. The sequence goes on along the minus strand of SJYC01031999.1, from coordinate 38,151 downwards.
GCCTTGGTTTCCTAATCTACCAAGTGGAAGTAAATAGTACATTCCTTATAATGATTGCTCCTTATACAATAAGTCCCCTACACAGGAACAAGTTCTGTTCTGAGAGCACAGTCCTAAGTCTCATTTGTTTGTCCAAGTCCAAGAAATTTAGCCTAGGTACCCAACAATCAGCTATGTAGTACTGTACTATAATAGATTCATAATAATTTTCACACAAATAAAAAACAAGCAGACACACAAAATAAACAAAACATTTAATCTTACAGTACAAAGTAAAGTAGTACAGTATAAAAGCAGGCATACAGGGGCTGGCATCAAACGAATGGGCAAGAGTTACTGTCTGGAGGAGGGAGAAGAGGTGGGAAATAGCACAGCTGAAGATGGTCAGCAATAGGAGACGGAGGGCAAGCTGCAGTTGCACTCACTCTTGATGTTAGATGGCTAACTTGGGGGAGGAGGGACAGGTAAAGTCAATCTGGCCCTCTTACCTTCTCCAAAGCATCCAAACTCATTCGTTTATTTATTTGCTTGCTTGTTTGTATGTTTATTTTTGCCCCAGTGGTGTGCTGGAACTTTTCTGCTGGACTTCTGAGCACCCGCTAAGACCCTCTCATCTGTGACGGATTACATGAAACATCCCTGAATCTCCAGGGCTCCCAGACCATGGCCAAGAGGGGCTGGATCCGGTTCACAGGCCACTGTAGTTCTGCAACTGGGACTATTGGAAGTGTGCATGACTATTACCCAGTGCAGCGTGGGTGATACTTTTCCTGAGTCCTTTGGTATACAGATCCCATAGAGGGATCCATATAGAGGCACTTTTGTATATGCTGCTGCTGCTAAGTCGCTTCAGTTGTGTCTGACTCTGTGCAACTCCATAGTCAGCAGCCCACCAGGCTCCCCTGTCCCTGGGATTCTCCAGGAAAGAACACTGGAATGGGTCGCCATTTCCTTCTCCAATGCATGAAAGGGAAAAGCGAAAGTGAAGTCACTCAGTCATGTCCAACTCTTCGCGACCCCATGGACTGCAGCCCACCAGGCTCCTCCGCCCATGGGATTTTCCAGGCAAGAGTATCAGAGTGTATTGCCATTGCCTTCTCCCCTTTTGTATATGAATGGATGCCAAATTTTTGTTGGTGAGAGGAGAATATAAATGAAGGACATCTTGGTCGGCTTCCTTGCTGGTGTCTAGAGCCATCATTCTTGATACTTCTGGCAGTCTCCTTTCTTGACACAGCCCCCTATACTTCTTTCTGATTCAATGTCTGCAGAGGATACTGTTGACTAAAACTTGGCCCACACATTTTACTAGGTTATCTTTGTCTGGGGCCCATCATTTTGTTTTCAGTCTGAAAGATAATACCTCCTCCAGCTGTAGAAGCCAAAGGAATGTATTTCCTTCAAAAGAAGTTTCAGGAGATGCTGTATCACTGGCTTAAACAAATCCAGTTTGATTACGTTTATTGTCTCCTTGTCTCCCCCTTACACAACTGTCAGATTTTTCAATGAAGGTTTAATGGGAAACTGAGCCCTTCCAGGTTCACTTTGCCATTGGTACAAAAGCCCTACCTTGGAAAATGAGAGTGAGAATTGTTTTGCTAGTCACAGGATTTCAGATCTTTTTAGTGAGCAATAAGATAAAAATAGCCATTTACCAGAATCAAGGCTGAAAGAAACAGAATTATACTAAAAAGAGAAAGATTCTTGAGGCCAAAGGAAAAAATAATGAATTGGCTTACAAAAATAAAAATATAACTTGCAAGCTCTGTTGGGGAGGGAGGTTGGAAAGCCATATTTCAAGGCATGAATGGCATGACATTGATAATTGTTCCTTCTATCATCCAAAGTCTTTTCTAGCCGATTGGTTTCTTTAAAAACAAATCTGCTGAATAGTCCATCATCACTAGAGTATTTCAGTATGCTTGTCTTACCATTTACTCACTTCTTTAACTAGGTGGAAAATCTCATTTTATGCAACAAGGTGAAAAATAGCTTTTGAATCTGACCTGGTTTTGAGGTACATGCTGCTGCTGCTAAGTCACTTCAGTCGTGTCCGACTCTGTACGACCCCATAGATGGCAGCCCACCAGGCTCCCCTGTCCCTGGGATTCTCCAGGCAAGAACACTGGAGTGGGTCGCCATTTCCTTCTCCAATGCGCAAAAGTGAAAAATGAAATTGAAGTCGCTCAGTAGGGTCTGACTCAGCGACCTCATGGACTGAGGCCCACCAGGCTCCTAAACTGTTATCTAAACTTCACTTGGTGTTAGTTTCTCCATATATAACATAAGGAAAACAATACCTACATTATAGAGTTATTTTAAGGATTCAGTGAGAAATTTTATTTACTTATTATTACTATAATAAAGAATATAATTACTATATTAGCTATTATATGCAAAGTACTTTGTTATGGAATTAGATTAATGTATACAATCAATTCCATATGATACACACTAATACAAACCCTGTTTTTCAAATGTGAAAACAGAGACAAAAATAGTTAAGTAACTTGTGCAAGGTCACTCGCTGTAGGAGGTAAGGATATTCAAAGGGGAAATAGAATGTTTACTAAAGATGTGGGCAGAATTAAGGGGACAAGTATAGTGATGGGTCCAGGGACTACCCAGCAGAAAGTCTTTATCACCGCTAGCCATGAAAGGACAAAAGAAGAGAGACTAAGGTAGCTGAAACCAGGTAAGAGTTGTATATTTGCAAGAGTAGGCCATAGAGAAAGAAATCCAGCCATTGCCAAAACCACAGCATGGCAGGAAAGGAGAGAGGGGATGAATATTCTGACCTTTTCTCTTATCTTCTAATTTCCTGGCAACATCTACCATCTCACTGATTAAACCTGACAACAAGTTAGCGGTGAGGGGAGCCCCGGTGATGTGGAACATAGAGATTACCCTCTTGGGGCGTGGAGTCAGCTGAAATAGACCAGGAAGAGCAAATGAAAAAAAAATCTAAACATAGCTTTAGAACTAGGATTCAAATTCCTGTTCACAACTGCTCACTCTGTTGCTTCTTGAGCATAAACCAGTTGTTAGCTTTTCTCCTCAGTGTGTCAGCTCTAAGTCCATCTTGAAACCAAACATTCACCAAAAATCATGACTTATAATTTAATTAAGATTTGTCATTAGCAAGGCTCACTGCACAAGGAGTACAAACGGCTCACTTGACAGGGCTTCCATGAGACAGCACTTATTCCCAAATCCCTTTTGCTGATTCTAGACATGGTGTGCCTCTTCTTCCCTCACCCTGTATGTTCAGCAATTCCTGGATCCTTCCAAAGTGTTAGTTGCTAGCCCTGTTGGACTCTTTGTGACCCCATGGACTGTCACCTGCCAAGCTCCTCTGTCCATGGCATTCTCCAGGCAAGAATACTGGAAGTGGGTTGCCATCCCCTTCTCCAGGGGATCTTCCTGACCTAGGGATCAAACCCAGGTTTCCTGTATTGCAGGTAGATTCTTTACCATCTGAGCCCACCAGGGAAGCCAGATCCTTTATCACTTCCTTTGCTAACACAAGTACCCTCCTTGTTTTTAAACCTGGATATATCCTGACACTATCCTTCCCCAGTTCCTAGAGGTTTCCTTCCACAGTTCAGTGAGTTGAAGAAATTTGTCTGCAAAAGATGTCTCTCTCCACAAAGAATTCTCAAGTAAAATACTAGGAAAGCATGTATTTTTTTCACACACACACAGTATAGGGCTTGACACAGTGCTTGCAGAAAAGGGGGCTCATTAAATGGGAATGAGTAGCAGCAGCAGCAGCAGCAGCAGTCTTGATAGTGCCACAGAAAGCTTACTGTGACGATAGAAATGATGAAAATGCGGAAGAGTCTAAGGAACGGAGACAATGCTTTCCTGAGAGCACCCTTCCCAGAGGAAAGCACAGCAACCTCTGGTGCCATAAGGCATTTCTACTCTACCCCTTCAGGGGCTTCCCTGGAGGCTCCGATGATAAAGAGTCTGCCTGGACTGCAGGAGACCTGGTTTCAATTCCTGGATCAGGAAGATCCCCTAGAGAGGGGAATGACAGCCACGCTAGTATTCTTGCCTAGAGAATCTCATGGATGGAGGAGCTTGGCGGGCTACAGTCCCTGGGATCACAAAAGAGTCGGACACATCTGAGCGACTAAGGACAAACTCGATCCCTTCACTATAACTTTTGACAACATTCTTTGGACTGCTCTTCTCCAGAATCACTCTCCTAGGCACTTTCATCCACAAGAGACTTTTTTTAAAAAACAAATTACAGATGTTTTTCCTTTCCCGAGAAACACCCTAATGCATATTATTTTTCAAATGTCAAGTCTCATGCAATGAGAATTGTATTCCTGGCCTTGGATTAGTATGATATAAGAAATCTGAACAACCATGACCAATGGAGGGATAATCTTTTGTTTTTTAACTTTTAAGCAGACATTTCTGAAATTGTCCATAAGTCTTCTATCCTTTCAGACATTCGTCTAAACCAAAGTTCATTTTCCTGTCCAAATATATGGTGAGTCTGAGTATGTTCTCATGACATCACCTTCATTGGCCTCTGAATTGTTGTTATTCAGTTGCTAAGTCCTGTCCAACTTGCAACCCAGTGGACTGCAGCATGCCAGGCCTCCCTATCCCTCACCAGCTCCCAGAGTTTGCCCCAGTTCATGTCCATCGAATCAGTGATGCTATCCAAACATCTCATCCTCTGCTGCCCTCCTCTCCTCATTGGCCTCTATAATCTATAAAATATATTAAATAGAGGTGACATATAAGGTGAAAGAGACTTGTTTGCAGGTTACAAAATCTTCCTCCATTTCCTTGCTTTAAATGGTAAACTTTGACACCTACAGGACGAGTAGCTGTATGAACAGCAATGAGAGTACACCTAGAAAGGGGAGATAACATCACAGGCACAGTGATCTGTTTCCCTGAGAGAATGCAAATGCTCCTGTTCCAGCTTCACGGGTGGCACTAGTGGTAAAGAACCCACCTGCCAATGCAGGAGGTGCCGGAGATGTGGGTTTGATCCCTGAGTCAGGAAGATCCCCTGGAGGAGGGCATGGCAACCCACTCCAGTATTACCTGGAGAATCCCATGGCTGGAAGAGTCTGTCAGGCTACGGTCCATAGCATCACAAAGAGTTGGACAAGACAGAAATTACCTGGCAGCATGCACACACACAGCTCTGCCCACGTCTCACCACTGCCATCCAGCTCTGGGTCCCCATTACCTCCCACTGTACTAGGTTCTGTATCAAATGCTTCTTGAATACAGCCTGCCCTCATTCTGCCTCAGCTGTTCCAGACTTTTGCTCTGTTCCTGGTGCCTAGAGAGTGGGCTGCTCACGGGAACCACTCATTCATCCTGCCTCATCCTGCTACAAATCTGCCAGTGTAAGGGAGTTAACATCCCAAAGGGTGACTGGACCAATGGAGGCAGGAGCTAGACAATTCAAAAATGTGTCTCCACCTGGCCTTAGAAATATCATATATTAGTGCATATGTGAGAGTTTCTCTGGTGGCTCAGATGGGAAAGAATCCACCTGCAATGGCAGAGACCCAGGTTTGATCCATGGGTTGGGAAGATCCCCTGGAGAAGGAAGTGGCTACCCACTCCAGTATTATCTGGAGAATCCCATGGACACGGGAGCCAGGAGGGCTACAGTCTATAGGGCCATAAAGAGTCAGACCTGACTGGGTGACTAAGCACGCACATACCACACACAGGTATGGAATCTAGAAAGACAGTAGAGATGAGCCTGTTTGCAGGACAGGAATAGAGTTGCAGAAGTGGAGATGGACTGTGGACGTGGTGAGGGCAGGGACGGGAGGGCTGGGAGATTGAGAGCCGCGTCGACTTGTATACACTATGGTCTGGAAGCTAGCTGGCTAGTGGGAAGCTGCTGACGAGCTCAGGGAGCTCAGCTTGGTGCTCTGGGATGACCCAGGGGGTGGGACGGGGGAGCCGTGTGGGGGAGAAAGGCTCAAGAGGGAGGGATGGGATGGGGCAGTGTGAGGGAGGCTCAAGGGAGAGGGGATTATATTTACAGCTGATTCACTTCATTGTACAGCAGAAACAAATACAGTTTTTAAAAATGCCACCGAAGAAAGAACTGTATCCCCATGTGGCCTCAGAGGTCCTCAATGGAAAAGAGACCCAGTTCTACAGGGTTATGAGCATCTTCCACACCCCTGGATCAACTGCTTTCTTTCTTGTCTAACACTTCCTAGTCCCCACTTCTGTTCCCTGGATCGCTGTTCAAAACAAACTACCTACACACACAAGCCTTTGCTTCAGATTCAGTTCTGTGGAGGACCTCAAGCTATAACAGCCTCCTAACTCTCTCCAGCTATCTCTTTGTTATCTGTTATCTGATATCTCTGATGTCATCTGATATCTGTGTCATCTGTTCTCCAGCAGCCAGGGGTGTCTTCTAAAATATAAATCATGCCGTATCATGCCCTTGCTCAAACGTTGCTATTGGCTTCCATCACACTCAGAATAAAATCCAAAGTCCCCTGCATGATTTCCAAGATCCAGCATGATGCGCTCTCTGGTCCCTCTCTGCTTTATTTTTCTCCATACCACTTACACCATATGACATTACATTGTGTATTTTCTGCTTATGGATCATCTCCTGTGGTGGAATGCAAGCTCCATGACATCAGGGATTTGTCTAGCTTGCTTACCACCATACCCCCTTGCCTCTGCCAGTGCCTGACTATGTAGGCATCAAAAAATATTTGTCATATAAATAATGGGACACATGATTTTCATTATGCACATGGCTGTAATGCTAGAACTTAAATTATATCAGACAAAGGGGAAAAAAAAACTTGCTGTCAGCTGCCTTATATTTCTTTCTTTGAATGACTTTGCTTATCCAACAATGGGTGAAACGTGATAAAAATGGCTAAGAAGTTTTTTGCCAGTGATGGTCTTGATGAGGATTGAAAAACAAAGGCCATTCCTCTTGATCAAAAGCTAGATGTAATCAACAGTGGATTTGCCCAGGGATATTTAGCTTCATAACTATAGACTTAAAACTATAAAAACACCAGTATTATTGAAATGCCTGCAGGCAGAATTACCCTATTGTTGTGAGTCTGAATGCTCCAGCCTCAAATCCCATATTTTCTCTTTGAAATAGTTATTTTTAAGATGATTTTTTAATAAAGAAGCTTTTCAAGAAAGTAACTATCACAGTATTGCACAGATCATATCCCTGCCCTAATAAATGAGAAAGAGAAGAGCTGAGTCTAATCTATAAGAATGCTTTTCTTGACACATAAAAGGAAGCCTTAAACTGTGACATAACCCTCAGAAATCACTACTATAACCCTAAAAAGAGAGAGAAGGCTGTGGGAAATATCCTCTGTAAAGGCCATAATTACAGAAATTAAACATAGCCGAGAACTCCAGCAGGCCATCCTTTGGTTGGCAGGCACTGTGGTACCTGGCCCTCAGGTACAGCCCAAGGCCTGATACTAACTAGCTCTGTGAACCGGAAAAAGTTACTTTTGTCTCAAATGCTCCTGTGCCTGGCACAAAGGAAGTCCTTGATACAGTGGGTTTACAGAGCTTGTAGAGGCATAATTTGTACAGTGAGTTTTGCAGAACTTTCAGTTCAGTTCAGTCGCTCAGTCATGTCCAACTCTTTGCAACCTCATGAACCGCAATACGCCAGGCCTCCCTGTCCATTACCAACTCCAGGAGTCCACCCAAACCCATGTCCATCGAGTTGATGATGCCATCCAACCATCTCAGCCTCTGTTGTCCCCTTCTCCTCCTGCCCTCAATCTTCCCCAGCATCAGTCTTTTCCAGTGAGTCAGCTCTTCACATGAGGTGGCCAAAGTATTGGAATTTCAGCTTCAACATCAGTCCTTCCAATGAACACTCAGGACTAATCTCCTTTAGGATGACTGGTTGGATCTCCTTGCAGTCCAAGGGACTCTCAAAAGTCTTATCCAACACCACGATTCAAAAGCATCAACTCTTTGGCGCTCAGCTTTCTTTATAGTCCAACTCTCACATCCATACACGACCACTGGAAAAACCACAGCCTTGACTAGACGACCTTTGTTGGCAAAGTAATGTCTTTGCTTTTTAACATGCTGTCTAGGTTGGTCATAACTTTCCTTCCAAGGAGTAAGTGTCTTTTAATTTCATGGCTGCAGTCACCATCTGCAGTGATTTTGGAGCCCAGAAAAATAAAGTCGTTGCAGCGGCATAATTTGTACTCTTAAAGGCCGAGTAGAGCTTTTAATATGAATTGGTATGAATTATTTCTCTATTCCTTCTGAAGATTCTCATTGTATTTTTGCCCACACTTTATTCCCTGTGTTAAATGAGCTATGTGTTTTCATGGACATGATTCTCATGAAGTATTTAGATTATGATTTTTTAAATGAAAGTCATTTCCAGCCAACAGAGATTGTTCTGTGAGTAGATAAAAAGTATATACAAACTGATGTTATGACATGATTTTGGTTTGAAATTCCCTTTGAAACCAAAGATATTCTGATGGTTGTTCATGGAATGAACATAGACTGCTGGATCAGGAGACCTAGACATGTGATTTTAGTTATTTCTCCTCTATGAACCTCAAGATTTGCATGTGTAGGATGAAGGCACCTGGAAATGAATAATGTCTTTCTAGACCAATGATGCTGACTACTGTGAATACCAATGTGTTTTTTTTTTGAGATATATTAGGGGATGCTTCTATTTGGTCTGCTCACAGGCTCTGGAAGAAGGGAGGGAAGAAACTGTGTATCTACTGTATATTGTTACATAAAAAGCCACCCCAAGTTTCATTGCTAAAATAGCAATGTATGATTTTATTCCACAAGTCTGTGAGTTGACTGGGCTTAGCTGGGAGGTTTATCTGCTCCTAGAGAGTCGAATGTAGTGGTCATACTAAAGTGCTGGCTTCAGCTGTGAATTGAGAGACAGGAATGTCCAAGTTGGCCCTCATCATTCAGCATCTTTCCATTGGCCTCTCGTCGCTCAGTGTGGTCAATCCTGAGTCTGTTTGTAGCTTGTAGCCTGGATTCTAAGAGGAAGTGTTCCTAGAGGACATGCTCCTATGTGCAAGCATTTACCAAGCCTCCTCTTGCATCATCTTCATTAATGTTCCATTGGCTAAACAAGTCGCTTGGCCAAGCCCAGAATCCAGGTGGGGGGATGGGGACTATACAAGAGCACAAATACCAGGAGAAATGGCCCCATTGTACCAACAAGAAATACAAAATGGATTCAGAACTCTTTGGATTAAGATGTTTCTACAGAGCTTGATCCTTTTCTCTCAGAGAACCTGTTTCCTTTGTTCTCCGATTTCATCAGGCCACTGGAAGTCATTGCTTCCAGCTAAGGCAGATCAACTTTTTGAAATCACTAAGGATTTCCTCCCCAGATATATATCCATGACATAAACAACAATTTCAGCATTCTAGAGTTATCTAATATTCACCATACATGAAACAGTTTGCCACCATTAATCAGATTCCCCAGGATAATCCAGTGAATAATGAGAGAGGCTGTACGGTCTGAAGGACTGGACAAAGAAAGAAAAGAATAGATTTTAATTTTGTCTTTGGAAAGGTCCAGCAACAAACATTGATCGAGGCCCTTTGGTGTACATAGATGTATATTGAGGGACTAGATTGTGACAACAGAGAAATAAAATAAAAACTTCAATATACCAAAATACTAATACAACCAGAAGGTGTCTTATCTTAGAGGCATAACATACTAAAGATAATAACAATTACTATAAGGATAACTGCTACTACTGCTCTTTAATTTTATAAAAATCACTTTATTCTATATTTTACACATATTTGTTCATTTAATCTTCACAGTAATCCTATAAGAAAGGTACTAACATCCCCATTTAACAGATCAGAAAAATGGGGCTTAGTGAGGTTAAGCAGCTTTCCAAGATCACTCAAGAAATTAGAGGCAAAGAAACGATTCAAATGTGTGTACTAATTTATTCAGCCACTCTCCACTGAGTATTTTCTAAACCATTATATTCCCACCCATTACCTGTTCAACAGCAGGTTCTCAATCATATGCCCACTTCAAAAGAGTGAATAGATTTTGAAGAAAAACTACAGTGAAATGAGTTCTTAAGCTTAGTGAAGAGCTGAGTATCTGGGACCCAGTACTGCATGGCAGTGTCCCACCTATGTTGCATGAAAGATGGCCCATGACTTACACTCTTCCTTGGAACCTCATTGAATCTACCACTCTGATCTGGGGCTGCTACCCTGCTATTCCTCCTGCACAGAAGTTGGTCCTGAGATGCTCTTGTTTCACTGACATCATCTTTCATCATCACTTTCACCATTACTTGAACAGGTGAAGTGCTGTTGATGACTAAAGGTCTTGAAAATAAAGAATAAGAGAAATGCTGCAAACCGGGATCCCATATTCTTGCTTCAACAGCCAAATATAGGCAATGAGAACCCTTTCCAAAATGCTGAAACTGCAAGTACTTTAAAAATGTGGAAAATTTCATGACATTCTCTAGTCCTTATTGTGAAAGCATCAAAGAAGAATTAGTTATCTTGGATACATTCTGGGAAGAAAATTTTCAATTAGTTTTGAGTGCACATTTACAGTAAAATCCACCAACCCTCTGGCCTCAAGCATTTGGATTAAATGAGAGTTTCCTGTGTTAGGCACAGATTTGGCCCTTGGAGTCATGTCTGGATAAAACGCAGGCCTTCTTTATTAGAAACAACTCAAGGAAAATGTAAGGCTGGAAAAAAGGCTAGTGAAAGAGACAATAAAGTATAAAAGGAATCCAGAGAAGACTTAGACTAGCTGGGTGGCCTGTCCCTAGTAAACATCACTGGGAGTTGGAGAGCTGCCTTGGAATGAGAAATGAGGATCTAGATGGATAATTGAATGAACAAATAGGGGAACACCATTAAGTTGCATCTTCTCCACATGGGATCTTGAAGAGAAGGGAGAGACTTCCAAGAAGAAAGTGGCTGCCTTTTTGGTTTCATTTAAAGAAGGCAAACAGCCCTTCTTCCTAAGAAAATGTACCAGCAGCCCCATGACAGTGAATTAAATGGCCACCAACAACAGGAATTTAAAGATTAATTTTTAATACAGGGAATCTTTCTGGGTTATTGAGCAATGAGTGCTGCCTTCCTTCTTTATATTTTTCTGAACTTTATAGACTTTTATAATGATCAATATTCTTTTGGAGTCAAGGAAATATGTACATTGTGACAGAGACAGATGCTGTGAGGAAATGGAACTGGAGGGACAGGTTAAGCTTTGCTGCAGAGCAGGAGAAGGAGGAGGAGGTCTGGAAATGAAATCAGTGGCTGTGATGGGGATGGTGTGACATCTTCACTGAGGCCAGAATAAAAGGTCAAAGGAAAGGGGGAATTTAAAAAAAAAAAACACACACACCTTTATCTGTCCCACATCTTTTTCTCAAGAATACACCTCATAGGAAAAGTGTCAGTACCATTCCAAACAAAGAAACCACAAACTTAGAGAACAAGACACAAACATATTTTTAAGCCCTCTGAGTGATAAGATAGGAGAGGAGGGATTGATTCTCCCAGTTGTATGTAAAGAACAACTCCTAATCCCTACATCTGTGAGAAAGCTAGGTTCTTTAACATAAAACACTGAATTTTATAAGAGGAATGTAAGTAAAGCCTTGGTATCAACGTATGTTTTTCATTATAAATGTGAAAGCTACATATTTTAAGATAGAGAAGAAAATTAGCTCATGACATAATTTTGCATTGTGCTTTTCCCATTTACCATATTTCACATAGCAGAATCATTATTCCATGTTGTGACTTAGTCTGCAACACCACCATTTAAATAACCACTGACAGACTACCCTGGTAGCCCAGTGGCTAAGGCTCCACACTCCCAGTGTAGGGATTCCTGGTTTGATCCCTGGTCAGGGAACTAGTTCCCACATGCCACATCTAAGACCCAGTTCAGCCAAATAAAATAAATGAATATTTTTTAAAGTTTTTAATAAATGACCACCTACTGCTATGCATCATAAATTATAACTTTCCTTTCAAATACGTTCAGTGTGTGAAGCAGGCAGTGCATCCAGTTGGAAATGTTACCTAGACAGCAACGGAATTTCTGTATCTTAGTTGAAGCATTCAACTCTTGGCTTTCTATTTAAAGGAAAGTTCTCTGATTTTTCTCCCATGGGATCATTAAGTTATTAATGTCCTGAAGAAAGGACTCTCCCTCAGGACAGTCAATGTATTTTCTTGATGAGGACTTCACATATTTATCAACTGTGTGACTTGCCCAGAAGTTGGGAGGCATAGCCACTATGGTAGATGACAGATTGGGAATCCAAAAAGAATGTGATAGGCTGAAAGAACAGCAAGATTCATCGAAGAAGACAACGCATCATAATGTGAAATGAAAACAACGAGGGATTTTTTTTATAGTAGAGTGCACCTGTTAACCCCATGCTCTCAATTTATCCCTCCCTCACTTCCCTTTTGGTAACCATGTCTGTTTTCTATGTCTCTGAGTCTATTTCTGTTTCGTAAATAAGTTCATTTGTACCATTTTTAGATTCCACCTACAAGTAATACCATATAATTGTCTCTGACTTCATTTAGTCTGATAATCTCTAGGTCTATCCTGTTGCTACAAATGGCATTATTTCCTTTTTTCTTATGGCTGAGTAATACTGCGTGGCATATACGCACCACATCTTTATCCCTTCTTCTGCTGATGGACATTTAAGCTGTTTCCATGTCTTAGCTGTTGTGAATAGTGCTTCCGTGAACACTGGAGTGCATGTAGGCCTTTCGTCTTTTCTGAATATATGCCCACGAGTGGGATTGCTGGATCATATGGTAACTACAGAGCTAGAGATTTTTTAAAGAGAGAAAAGAAACCTTAGAATGGACAAGAGAATGGTCTTCAAGCACGGGGGTGGGGAGGGGCTTTGTTAGAAAAAAAGAATTCCAAAGAGGACTGTAATAAAAGATGACCACAGATATAAGGTTTCAATAAGAAATGACTTCATTTCTTAAAAAAAGAAATTACTTCATAGCAAACGGAGATGTTAAACAAGTAATCCACTGTCGTTCGCTCATTTACTCCACAAATATTTATTGAAGACACTGACTAGCTCTGTGCCTGGTACAGAGGACACAGCCACAAATGAGGTAGACATGGCCCAGCCCTCGGAGACAGGTTGAAACAAAGCAATGAAGCTAATAAAAATTACGAGGTGTTTGTCATAAACAATAAAAGGACCTGAGGTCAAGATGAATAGAGGGACCCATGATATGCAAACAGCCAGGAAAAGCCTTTCTATGTAGGTGTCACTTCATGGAGGCCTAACAAATAAGGAGCCAGCTTCACAAATAGTCATGGAGAGAGTGTTCCAGGCAACAGCTCTAGGGCAAAAAATGAGTCTGTGTGTCTGAGAAAAACAAGAAGGCACTGGGGCTGGAATGCAGTGTGTGATGGCGACAATGGTAAGAGAGAAGGTTGGAGAAACAGGTGGGAAGCTGGGCTTTGTGAGTATAGTAAGGAGAGTAGATTGTAATCAAAAGGCAATGAGAAGCTGTTCCCAGCTTAAGCCGGACTGACTCGACTGATTCTCGTTTTTATTTTTCATTTTTAGTTTTAAGTGTTTATTTGACTGCATCGGGTCTCAGTTGTGGCATGCAGAATCTACACCGTATCACGCAGGATCTTCCGCTGCAGCGTGTTGGATAGTTCCACCGAGGCACGTGGGATCCTAGTTCCCCGACCAGGAATCAAACACATGTCCCTGAATTCCAAGGTGGATTCTTAACTACTGGACCACCTGGTCCCTGATTCTTATTTTGAAAAGAGCACTCTGGCCATGAAATGTGCACGGATGGGAGAGAGGCTGCAGCAGGAGCAGGGAGGCCAGAGAAGGCCACCGCAGTGGTGCAAGTGGAGAAGACGGCTCTGGCTAGAAGAATGGAAATGGAAACAGAGGGGAGTGAGGAAAGACAGAATCCTAGGAGGGAGAGCCTTCCAGGTCCCCAGAAGAGCTCAGCTGTAGCTGGGACAACCACTCCCCAGTGGGCCCAAGAAGGAATTCAGATCTCTTAGAGCCCCTTTAACTCTGTGACTCTACCAAAGACAGAGAAGAAATTCAAGAAGAGACATCGGCACATGAATAAAGCCCTTTGCAGCTTCAAGACATTGTTCCCATTGATTTACATGCAAAGACCCATTTTTCTAAAAATTTTAGCCATGAAAGACAATAGGTTGAACCAAATTCCTCCAAAGAGTTCGTTGCTGGCCTGACCTCAGGAGGGTCAGAACGAAACAGGAGCATGTGGAAGGCATCAAGCTTACAACTCAAACATGAGCAGCACTAATGGGAGCTCTCCATTGCCAGGCATCTTCCCCATCATTCTACAAATTAGCCAGAGCCTCTGGAATCCCAGCTCTGCAGCTGCTGCCCAGATGTGTGCTGAGCACTGGGATGGGAGCAGAGAAGGGAGGCTGGAGCATAAAGACAATTTATCCAAACCAAGCTATGATTCTGAGTATTTAAGGAAATGATCACCATTCCTATCCTGACTGTGTAACCTGGAAGATCTTTTCAAAATGCAGCTTCATTCTCATTACCAAGCTTATACCCTGTTTAACATTGTTTTTAGGATGTAGACCAAAATCACTAGCATGATCTATAAGTAAGAGGAGCACATGTCCTGGTTTGCTCAGAATAGTTGTGATTTATTTCCCAGTACAGATGTGAGAGTTGGACCGTAAAGAAGGCTGAGCACCAAAGAACTAATATTTTCAAACCATGGTGCTGGAGAAGACTTGAGTCCCTTGGACAGCAAGGAGATCAAACCATTCAATCTTAAAGGAAATCAACCTTGAATATACATTGGAAGGACTGGTGTTGAAGCTGAAGCTCCAGTACTTCAGCTACCTAACATGAAGAACTGACTTATTGGAAAAAAAAAAAAAAAACCCTCATGCTGGGAAAGATTGACAGCAGGAGGAGAAAGGGGTGACAGACAGAGGGTGAGATGGTTGGATGGCATCACCGACTCTATGGACATGAGTTTGAGCAAGCTCCGGGAATTGGTGATGGACAGGGAATCTTGGCAAGCTGCAGTCCCTGGGTCACAAAGAGTCAGACACAACTGAGTGAGTGAACGACAGCGCCTATTAGGGTCATTATCAATACCCCTTCATTTTACATTCACCAGTGTTTCAGTCTGGACAAGAAAGCGTGGGGTCCCCATGTCTATAGGGTCCCACGTGGTCTTCCATTGCCACTGTCCCCATCCTCACTCCCTGCCGTGCTCCGAGCAGCAGTCACACTGGCCTTCTTTATCCTTCCAACTCTCCCTCATCTCTCTGGCTATAGGGGCTTTACCTAGGCTTTACTTATGCTGTCCTCCCGCGGAAAACAGCACTACCCTCGCCTTCACCTAATCAGTGCCCCTCTCCCTCCAGATCCTTGCTGACCCAGAGTGCTCTCTTTTAGACTGTCTCTTAGCTCCATATTGGAGAGGGCAATGGCACCCCACTCCAGTACTCTTGCCTGGAAAATCTCATGGGCAGAGGAGGCTGGTAGGCTGCAGTCCATGGGGTCGCTAAGAGTCAGGCACGACTGAGCCACTTCCCTTTCATTTTTCACTTTCATGCCTTGGAGAAGGAAATGGCAACCCACTCCAATGTTCTTGCCTGGAGAATCCCAGGGACACGGGAGCCTGGTGGGCTGCCTTCTATGAGGTCACACAGAGTTTCATGCTGGGAAAGATTGACAGCAGGAGGAGAAAGGGGTGACAGACAGAGGGTGAGATGGTTGGATGGCATCACCGACTCTATGGACATGAGTTTGAGCAAGCTCCGGGAATTGGTGATGGACAGGGAATCTTGGCAAGCTGCAGTCCCTGGGTCACAAAGAGTCAGACACAACTGAGTGAGTGAACGACAGCGCCTATTAGGGTCATTATCAATACCCCTTCATTTTACATTCACCAGTGTTTCAGTCTGGACAAGAAAGCGTGGGGTCCCCATGTCTATAGGGTCCCACGTGGTCTTCCATTGCCACTGTCCCCATCCTCACTCCCTGCCGTGCTCCGAGCAGCAGTCACACTGGCCTTCTTTATCCTTCCAACTCTCCCTCATCTCTCTGGCTATAGGGGCTTTACCTAGGCTTTACTTATGCTGTCCTCCCGCGGAAAACAGCACTACCCTCGCCTTCACCTAATCAGTGCCCCTCTCCCTCCAGATCCTTGCTGACCCAGAGTGCTCTCTTTTAGACTGTCTCTTAGCTCCATATTGGAGAGGGCAATGGCACCCCACTCCAGTACTCTTGCCTGGAAAATCTCATGGGCAGAGGAGGCTGGTAGGCTGCAGTCCATGGGGTCGCTAAGAGTCAGGCACGACTGAGCCACTTCCCTTTCATTTTTCACTTTCATGCCTTGGAGAAGGAAATGGCAACCCACTCCAATGTTCTTGCCTGGAGAATCCCAGGGACACGGGAGCCTGGTGGGCTGCCTTCTATGAGGTCACACAGAGTTAGACACAACTGAAACGACTTAGCAGCAGTTAGCTCCATGTATGTTCCTCTCCTCTGTGGCACTTATCACAGTAGGTCTTGTTTTATTTACATTTATTTGGGTGTTTCTTTGATTAACAGTCAACTATCTCTCCTATTGGAATCAGGTCATTGAACATGTTGTGTTTTTGGGGTTTTTTGGTCATTGAAAGTCAAATGCCAAACAAATTTTGACTGACTGACTGAATCAATGAATAAATAATAAATGAGCTCATGAACAAATTTACTGATTATTTACTATTCTTGCCAAAACAAAATAAATAGCAAACAATTGTTAATGCACTAGGGAAGTGGCAAGGGATAATATAATGAAGATTATTGCATATGTTGATTGGTCTATGAGTGTGTGTGTGTTCCAAATAAGCACTGGCTTCCTCACTGGTCACCTCTTAAAGACGGAGCCTTGTCCCAAAGACACAATTTATAATTCGGTGAATTTCTAAAACTCCCCTTTGGAACTTGCCTGAAAATTCTTGGTATATTCCATTAATTCCTGTCAATAATGGCAAGACTCCAATCTAGGGAGAGAAGTTTTGATTTCTGGAGAACCAACTGACATTTTGTACCAAGTCTGATGAATGAGCACAGAGACCAAGCCAGACAGGGGCGCTCAGGTCAAAAATGAGGTAAAACTTAACGGGAGCCAAATCTCTCCTCTGTCGCCAACACTGTCTCTAAAGGTAATTTCAGCACACTCTGAATACTGGCAGCAAATGTGGGGATGGAGACAAGACTCCAGTGGGACTATTTCAAAAGATAAGCTGGGTTTGGTTATTTGAAAACATTTGGGGAAAATCAACCTCTGCAAACAAACTCCTCAGAATGACAACCTCATCTTCCAATGAGAGGGTGCTTTGAGTCTGTAAAGGACTTCCCTCAAATGAATCAAGAAATAGTCCTTTTCCACAAGTGCCTGCTCTAAGAGATTTTGTTGTTTTCATTTTGAAGAGCAAGACACAGGGGGTTGAGGAGCAGGGGGAATGGAATCTGAGCTCTCCTGGAGTCATGAGTCATGAAGGCTTTAGTGAAATCTAACACCTCCTAGGACTAAGCATGACTGGAAAAATAAACACCAGCTCCCCGAGACAGCGTCACAGTGTGTTCCAGCCAAGTGCAGACGTTCCTCAGAGCCCACCTGTTTGTGCTTCCTCATCCCTGATCTGCCGAGGCCTGCCCCAGCATTAACAAATGAAACTCAGTTCTGAAATTCCACTAGCTCCACCAGAATGTTCACTTAGTGGCTCTTTAATGGGACCAGAAGAGACAAAGTATTTTCTGAGCCCCACCTTAAATATGCAAGAGTCAAGTGCAAGGACAGCGAAGTGCCTGGAGCATCGGATCATGTATCCGCTTTATGGCCCTTCAAATGGGTCAGGAAAAATCAAAAAGGAATATGCCGGGAATCCTGGGAAGCTTGTGTCTTGAGGGCTGTCTGTCTTCCACTCATAACCATTTGGAAGATGTGGATATTACCTTTTTCTGTTTAATCTTAGTCTTCAAGGACACTTGTTGTAGAGCCTTGATTATGCCTGGGGCAAGAGTTGGAGGATGGGAGTTATTTAACTCTCCTCACTCCTGAGAATTGTAAGGGGGTGGAGGCAGGGGTTGGAGACTCAACTCAATGGCTAGAGGCAGCAACCAGAGGAGACGGGGTGGGGGGACTGGGTCCAGCTCAGTGGCCCTGCAGGGAGCCCAAATGAGCATCTGGACCAGTCTGATTTGTCACTTGGCCTGGACCACAGCCCAGAGACTATGGAGCCTGCACACAGGAAGAGACCCCACCTTTAGGTTCAGGGCTCAGAACCTATCCTTACCTTAGCTGGAGGATGCTTTCTGCCCAGAGGAAGCTACAGTTTTGCAGAAGCTAGTGGGTGACAATAATCATACAAAGAGACTACGTTTTCAACCACTATCTCATTTATGATAAGTATGAATCAGGAGACACAAAGACCAAAGACATCTGAGATTCACATAAATTCATTCTTTATTGTAATAGCAGCAAAAGTTCAAGACAGTCAAAAACGTGGTCTGGTCCTAGGTGGAGGCAGTCTAACCAGAAAAACAGCCAACTCTGGAGAAGTCAGAAGTTAGACCAAGATGATAAAGTAAAATCTTAGACTTAGCATTAATCTGGCAATTACTCAAAACACTCTAGTTAACCATAACATCCTCAGATATCTAGTAGCAGGGCCATTGACAGAGAGGAAATCTTTTTTTCTGGCCGTGGGCCTTGGCAGCCAAAAGAATCAGGGGTATCTCTCTCTCCCATTTGTTAGATTCATTTTTACCCAGTTCCTTAGAGAGGTCTGCTCCCTTCTGGAATCTATTACAACTGTTGTGGCCACAGTTTATTGGAGACACATTTGATATAAAAGTGGCCACTATTAATAATTTTTTCTGGGAAGCGGGTGTCAACTTGGGACTGTCCCAGGAAATCCAGGCGTTGCCACCCTTCTTATAACAGATGAACCCTCAGTGGATGACCTCCAAATCATTCCATGTTTCCCAGGGAAGGAAAGTAAGCAGAATGATGCTCCTTTCTGAGCCAACTGAAACTAACTACCATGTCCTAAGGCTGGTGTCTGACAACATACAACAGGTCCTGAAACCACAAACCACATCACCCACCATGCCTTGACAAACAAGCAAAGACTTGATATTTATCGGGACAGCCAGACTCATGCCTCTCTGACTAAATGTCCTTTGTCCAGAGCCCCAGGGAAAGCCAACCCCACCAACACGTAGACATCCAAGCCTTCACTTCTCCACATCTTCCCCACCCCTAAACCCATCTAATTTCCAAGGGAGTGGAGCATCTTCTGTGACTGTGCTGATGGGAAGCATCTGTGGATAACTGTGTTTCAGGATTCAATGACAGATTTTCAAAGGTTTGTTTGATTTAGGAAGAACGTCAGTGCTATGGCAGTGCTTCTCATGCTTGAATGTTCATAAGACTCATATCATATTTTGTGAAAATGCAGATTCTATTTCAAGAAGTCTGGGACAGGGCCTGAGATACTGCCTTCTAATCAGCTCCCAGGTGATGCTGTGGCTGCTGGCCAATGGACTGCATTGAGTAGAAAGGGTCTGCGGTACTTAAAGACTTTACAATATCTTAGGTGTCCTTAGTGGTGATGTGAGAGGAAGCATGTCAATGAAATCTGAACCCACAAGGCAACATGGTGGAAGGAAAGGGGGGAATGGAGAAGAATAGAGGAGAAATAGAAAGGGAGAAAAAGAAGGAAGAAGGGGAAGAGGGAAACAAGGGAGAAAGAAGAGAATAAAAGAAAAGAAGAGAATAAAAACACATAAAATTGAATGACGCTAGAAGAAGAATGGAGAAGGCAATGGCACCCCACTCCAGTACTCTTGCCTGGAAAATCCCATGGATGGAGGAACTTGGTGGGTTGCAGTCCATGGGGTCGCTAAGAGTCGGACATGACTGAGCGACTTCACTTTCACTTTTTGCTTTCATGCGTTGGAGAAGGAAATGGCAACCCACTCCAGTGTTCTTGCCTGGAGAATCCCAGGGATGGGGGAGCTTGGTGGGCTGTCGTCTATGGGATCGCACAGAGTCGGGCACGACTGAAGTGACAGCAGCAGCAGCAGAGAAGAAGAAAAAACTGAGTGTTAGGTGGGTTCCTTTGGCACATGTGGAAAGAAGTGTCTCCACCCTCACAGACCACTGCTATAAAGATCTCAGATTCTTTTCTTTTCACGATTGTTGGCCAGTTACTTTCAGATCTGTAGCACTGTGTCCTCTAGTCCAGGGACTTCCAGACTTTCTGATCATGGCTCCCCTGAGAAATACATTATATCCAGTGACTTAGCAAACACACACACACGCACACTCACTCTACAAATGTCTTACAGAATAATACTTACCATTAATATTAGCAAAAGGATATTTCCTATTCAATTCAATCCCTTATGCTAACCTATTCACCTTTCATTTGATCAAATTACAGTCTGATAGAAGAAGACACTTACCTAAAGTCATAGGGGCTGATTGTGAGCAAGGCAGAGACTGGAACCCAACATGCCAACCTCACTTTCCACCCATTTCACAGTCACTGGGCCTTGGCTGGGTACACCTGACAACACAAACTCAAGATATGGACTTAAACACAACATTTCAGCTATGTGTTACGATAAGATTTTTTTTAACTGAAATTTCTTTCTCCTTTTATGTTCATTATTCCTAGCCCTTACCACTTAAATAATATCAATCTCCATGATCCTTGTCTTTGAAAAGGGATAAGATAGTGCAGAAAAGTAGAAATCATCTTTAGGTGTCTTCTTGGTTTTAGTTTCTAAAAACCTAAGCCAATAAGGGAAGATTTAGAGTTTAGCCAGAAAGAGTAACTGTATTTGAAGAGAGATCACCCAACCCCCAGTCACAAGTCATGAAAATATTTGATATTCCCAGGGTGTCTTTTTTTAATCTTTAGTGATGAGCAGCAACTAAGAAAGTCTTCTTTCTTGAATATATGAGTGGTTGAACCAAGAATCCTTTCTTCCTCCTTCTGTGATGGCATATGGATAGTTTTTTCAAGAAAGAAACACAATGAACAACAGTTAGTTACTCCTGAAGAGGCTTTGACTTTCATTAAAAGTATTTTTTTATTGTTTTCATTTTTAAATATGTGCAAATCTTAGCTTTGTGACTTTTAATATCTTCTGTGGTTAATGTAAGCAGTAGAAATTATTTATTAAAATTAGAATTTAAAATAGAAGGGTAATATGTATGGAATATATATAGTCTCAAGAATGCGTGAAAATTTTTTTGAAGAATACACAAGTAACAGCTAGCACCTGTTGGGCCATTAAGAGTACCATTAATGTATTATTTGAATGTGTTTTACCACGTTATACATGTTGTATATATATGTTATATTTCCAAATTAAGAAATCTTGATTGCTGCAACATTGCCTTCTTCCCACCATACTAAGTCTGCGCTATACAGAGGAGCACTTCCGGTCCTTTACTTCTCCAGTTGGACAGTAATGCTGTTGAAAACAAATGTCATCTAAACCCCCTTGATAGTTCCCACAGCGCTAAACACAAGGATAAGCATATAGTAGGCATTCAGTAGCTACTTGTTGAGGGACTTTCTGTCCTAACATTTATGTATGTATTTGCAAAACTATTTGCTTAATGATTTGTCTCTCTCACTGGACAAATCAGAGAATAATGGCTGTATTGCCAGCAGGGTTCGATCTCTGGGTCAGAAGGGAATGGCAACTCCCTCCAATATTCTTGCCCGGAGATCCCATGGACAGAGGAGTCTGGCAGGCTATCGTCCATGGAGTTGTAAAGAATGACTAACTTTCTGTGTCACTCAGAGTGACTGAGTGACTAACTTTCTTTTTCCTTTGGCTTACCATTGGATCCCTGGCACTTCTCTTTGGACTTGATACACAGTAGGTTCTCAATAAATATAGTTTTAAATATGTATTTATTTGGCTGCTCTGGGTCTTGGTTGCAACACATAATATCTTCAGTCATCACCGTGGCAGGCAAGATTTTTAGTGATGGCATGTGGGCTCTTCATTCCCTGATTAGGGATCCAGCCTGGTCCCCCTATAGGGAACATGGAGTCTTAGCTACTGGACCACCAGGGAAGTAAGTCCCTCGATAAATATTTTCTGAATAATAACAAATGAATGAATAAGTAGACCATTGCACAACCAGAAATTCATGCCATTTCTCTGAGCATCTCCAGGTTCATTTTACTTTTTCCATTTGGACTGTGTAGACAAATAATTACCCAGTGAATTTTGTTTCTTGGAAGCACTGAAAGTATAACCTCATCTGCCCCTTGAGTCACAGACCAGGAGCTCTGTCACAGGGATGAATGTCAAGGATTTCCCTGAAGAGTTAGTCCTGGTGAAAACAGTAAGCTGTTTTACCAAAACAAATAATTCCCAACTGCAACATTTATTTTATTTATTTTTATTTGAAATTTTACAGAAGGTAGCCAGAGTGCTATTAGAAGTTCATGTTGGATTTTTTGTCCAAGAGCTTGAGTTAAATAAATTTCCAGAAAGGTTGTCAGATTGGTATGTTTTAGGATGCTAAGTCACTTCAGTTGTATCCGACTCTGTGCAACCTTGTAGAGGGCAGCCCACCAGGCCCCCCCCCCATCCCTGGGGTTCTCCAGGCAAGAACACTGGAATGGGTTGCCATTTCTTTCTCCAATGCAGGAAAGTGAAAAGTGAAAGTGAAGTCGCTTAGTCATGTGCGACTCTGTGCGACCCCATGGACTGCAGCCCAGCAGGCTCTTCTGTCCATGGGATTTTCCAGGCAAGAGTACTGGAGTGGGGTGCCATTGTCTTCTCCAATGTTTTAGGATAGTGGGGGGGAAGTTGCCCCTGCAATTTTGTAGAAAACAAAGAGCAAACAAGGCTAAAGGAAACTATAATAAACAGAGAATCTGGGCCGGGGGGACAGTCAGTCCCTAACACTACTTAACAAATCATTCCAAAACTTAGTGCCTCAAGACAGTTATAATGCTTTTTTAAAATTATTTATTAATTCTAAAACTAATATCTATTATTAAAATAATGATGAAAATCATTTATTTCTTCCTCCCCTCCCATCCTGGTAAAGTATCTGTCTGCAATGCAAGAGACCCAGGTTCGATCCCTGGGTTGGGAAGATCCTCTGGAGAAGGAAATGGCAACCCACTCCAGTATTCTTTCCTGGAGAATTCCATGGACAGAGAGCCTGGTGGGCTATAGTCCATGGAGTCACAAAGAGTCAAACACAACTGAGTGACTAACACTTTCCATCCCCAATTTGTTCCTCCTCCCAGGTTTGCTAGCTCAGTGAGTAGGACCATGGGTCACACACTCTCCCAAGACCAAAATCTGGGGTGATCTTGATTTCCTCATTTTGCCTCGTCTTCCACAGCCAATGGAGCACTGAGCACTGATACGATTATTGCCATTTGCTTCAGTCAGATGGGGCTGCTGTCTAACAAAATATTGTAGATGAGGGTGTTTGAACAGACATTCATTTCTCAGAACTCTGGAGGCTAGGAAGCCCAAGGTCAAAGTGCCAGCAAATTTGGTTCCTGGTGAGAACCTCAGCTGCCTTCTTGCTGTGTCTTCACATGGCAGAGAGAAGGAAGGAGTCTGGTCTCTCTTCTCTTCTTTTTTCTATTGAAGCATAATTGGTTTTCAATGTTGTGTTAATTTCTGCTGTACAGCAAAGTGATTTAGTCACACACACATGCACGCACACACACATATATATATATACATTCTCTTTTAATATATTCTTTTCCATATAGTTTATCATGGGATATTGAATATAGTTTGCTGTGCTGTACACTAGGACTTTGTTGTTTCTCTTCTTCCTCTTATGAGAACACCAGTCCCCTCATGGGGACCCCACCTTTCATGAATTCATCTAAACCTATTTATAGCCCAAAGGCCCCATCTCCTAATACCATCACATTGGGGCATAGGACTTCAACATAGGAATCTGGGCAGGGGGGACATTCCATCCCTAACACTACTTAACAAATCATTCCGAAACTTAGTGCCTCAAGACAGTTATAATTAACTTTCTTGGTCCTGTGTGTTAACAGGGATCAGCTGAGCAGTGCAAGTCAGGGGTCTCTCACGCAACTGTGGTCCTGTGTCAGCTGGTTGTCCAAGATGTCTGGACATTCATGTGCTGACAGCGAGTGACAGCTACCAGCTGGGAGCTCAGCTGGGGCTGTCAACCAAAGTGACTATGCGCAGCTTTTCCATGTGTCTGGAGCTTCTTGCTGCATGGCAGCTGGATTCCAAGACAGATCAACCCAAGAGCAAGCATTCCAAAAGACCCAGGGGACAGTTTTGACCTCTGTGTTTCCTGTACACTGGTAGTTAGATATAAAATTTTGATGAGATTCATCTCCTATCTTTTAGTAAGAATATTTCTTAGGTGGTTCTATACTACCACTGGAAGGAATATAATACCTGATTTCTTATCTTTTTATAGTAACAGCCATTGATATATTGTGGTTCTGGAGAAGATTCTTGAGAGTCCCTTGGACAGCAAGGAGGTCAAACCAGTAAATCCTCAAGGAGATCAACACTGAATATGCATTGGAAGAACTGATGCTAAAGCTGAAGCTCCAATACTTTGGCCACCTGATGCAAAGAGCCAATTCATTAGAAAAGACCCTGATGCTGGGAAAGATTGAGGGCAGGAGGAGAAGAGGGTGACAGAGGATGAGATGGTTGGATGGCATCACCAACTCAATAAACATGAGTCTGAGCAAATTCTGGGAGGTAGTGAAGGACAGGGAAGCCTGGGGCACGGCAGTTCATGGGGTCGAAAAGAGTCAGACCCAACTTCGCAACTGAACAACAATTGACGATCAAAAGTCTAGATAAAGTAATTCATTAGGAGTTCAAATTTGTACTTTTCAGAGATCATTCTGGCCATAGTATGTTATCTTAAAAAAGGAATAAATGTCACAGTTATGGGCAACTGCTTCAAAATGGCAATCAAAATCAAGTCACAATGATATAAAGATTTATTGGTACTTCATCCTGGTTTGGAGAGAAGGCAATGGCAACCCACTCCAGTACTCTTGCCTGGAAAATCCCATGGACAGAGGAGCCTGGTAGGCTGCAGTCCATGAGGTTGCTAAGAGTCGGACATGACTGAGTGATTTCACTTTCACTTTTCACTTTCATTCATTGGAGGAGGACATGGCAACCCATTCCAGTGTTTTTGCCTGGAGAATCCCAGGGACGGGGGAGCCTGGTGGGCTGCTGTCTATAGGGTTGCACAGAGTCAGACACAACTGAAGCGACTTAGCAGCAACAGCAGCAGCAGCATCCTGGTATAGTCATTTTAATAGTCTAAAAATGAGCTCAAAGGGAAGGGAAAAAAAGGAAAACATTGTTTTGGCATACTCTTTCACTGATACTATTCAATTATTTCAAAAATCCTAATTTACAAAAATTTTTAATTAAAACCTCAGCCCTTAAAGATTAACAAAAATTTCATTCACCTCTACAATCAGGATGGATAACTGTAGTCTGAAAAATTGGGTTCCCTCAAAAGATTACTTTTTCTTTCCTTTCTGCTCCTTTTTCTCTACTTCCTCCCTCCATCCCCTTTCCCTAATTGCTTTCTCAATTTTATTTTTCAGGCAAGGAAATATCTTGATCTTAAAAAAAAAGTGATTTGTTACAGTCACGCATGTAACAAAATTATAAACACTGTGATAAAAGCTGCTTTTATCTAGAAGTTTCCTGAACTGAGGAGTATGTACCCCACTGTAGTAGCCACGGCCAGACCTCTTCCTGGAAGGTCAGATTGCATTTCAGCAATAAATCAAACCCTATCTGCATCACTTGAGAGGAGGCAGAGCAGTGGAGAGAGCAGAACATGAGCTTTGGAGTCTAATCAACCTTGACCGGATGGATTCCCAGCCCCACCACAAAGCGTGTCATCACTGTTACAGTTCCAAGAGGAGAGAGGTACTTCTCAGGTTTTAATGAGCCTTCCAACCCCCTGTGGATTCTGTTAGAATGCAGAGTCTGAGGCAGTAGTCTTGGTGGGGGCGTGAGATTCTGCTTTTCTGACGTACTCCCGAGTAATACCTATGCTGCTAGACCATGCATCACAGGAGCCACTGTTAAACTGCCATGAAATAAAGTTGATCCTTTGTAAGCATTTCCTCAGTGGAACAGAATTCTCTCTGGATCATGAGCGAGCACATCAAGTGACATCGTCATTGCCCCCATGATCCCTACTAGTTGAAAGCGTTTCTCACGTAACTTTGTAATAAGCGGTATCACTTACTCCTTGACCACAGGGTATTTACGGTAACTTACTCCAAGTAATGCTGTGTGTGAAAGAAGAGACCGGGCGCTGCCCTATGCAAAGAGAAGACAGTGAGAGGGTCTGGAAGCCCACCAAGAAGCAATACTCTCGTCTCCATCCAAGAGAAACCAAGCTTTTACCACAGGGCTGAAGTCTGGGTGGCCCTTTGGGTTTCGTCTGCATCAGAGGCACACACAAAAAACTGACATTATGATCATTAGTCTCCACAACACGCTTTGAAGGGAGGCATTATTAGACCCATGTTATAGGTGGAGAAACTACAGACACGAAGAAGCTATTTTTCCCACCCAAGGCCACCCAGTGTCAGGGATGAAAATGAGGTCAAAAACCAAAAACTAGGAGCAACCAGACTCAGCATAAGCCAGGAGACGTTTTCTACAAGGAATGTTTAAGTAAGCTTTTTCATCAGCGCCTAGATATATTTCTTGTAGAAAATATTGCTTGGCTTACGCTGAGGAGTTTGAGATCCCACACTCGCAATGCAGGGGCCATGGGTTTGATATCTGGTCAGGGAACTCAAACTGCGCGTGCCACACGGCAAGGCCAAAAGAAAAAGTGAAAGGCAGAAAGCACAGAAGAGCTCTAGGTAAAATAGTTTGTTATTTGTTATAATTTGATGTGATTTTGAATGTATTCATCACCACAAATGTTTTCCACAATCCCCATTTCTCATGTCTTTTACTATTACACCTGTGTGACTTTGGACAGGTTATTTAATCTCTCTATGCCCTCATCTCCTCATCTGTGAAAAATTGGGATAATAAATTCCTCCCCTGCGAAAACTGGGCATCTCACCAAGAATGAGATGAGGCCATGTGTGTAAGGAACTTCAGCAGAGTCTGGCGTGGGGTAGGTATCACGTGGCAGTTATTCCTGCACAGATAGGGCCACACCTCTCCTCAACAATAAGGCAAGTTGGTCCGTGGTAGGAGCCGTGGGGTTCACTGCTCTCTACTCCCCACAAGGCTGGAGTGGCAGTGAACTTGGAGTAGGCTTTAAAAGGTAAAATGTCTGAATTACAAAGGACAAGGCGTTCCCCATATGACTCAGTTCCCTTCCTAAGTTTCATTCTGTTCAGTCATACTCCTTTAACTAAATATTTACTATTATATATAAGAAATGTCCAGTTTCCAAGAATGTTTTTGTTATCGTGATTTATTCATATTTTATCATCTTCAAAGTGATTTTACAAACATCATTTCAGTGAGATCTGGTATCAATTCTGTGAAGAAGCAAACTCTAAATGTGTTCATTTTATGGATGGGGAAACTGAACTGCTCTGAAATAATTGTCTCCAGGTCATATTGATTAATAGTACAAATAATTACTAACATTTTTGAAAACCCAGTATTAGGATAAACACAAGAAAATGCTGATATTCTACCACTTTAAAGCTGCAAAATAGTAATTTCATATTGTCTGACATAAATGCTAAGTGTGTCTGTCATTTAAACCTCATATCAACCCTATAAAGTAAGAACAACCCCCCATTTTATCAACAAGGGGAATGAAGATTTAGAGGCAAAGACATTTGCCCAAGGTCAAACAGTGGAGCCAGGGTTCAGAGCCCAGCTATTAACAACTCCACTGCATGGCCTAGGAAGTGACAGGACTTGCATTGCTACCCGAATCTCTGACTACTAATGTGACATTTTTGGTATTAAAAACATAACATATTCATACTCACTCTCTGTAACAGCTACATAAGGGAGAAAAGATCATCCCCATATTGAAAATGAGAAAGTTGAGACTTGGAACTGTTTCATGGCTTGGCCGAAGTCAAAAAGCCTTTAAATTTTGGAGTTGAGACTCAAACCAAGACTGTGCAACTTCAACATTTGGGTTCTTGCTACCACATCAGTGGTTCCCAAGTCTCCTGGGGACCTTTAAAAACTGCCAAACCATCCGATGAGTCTGCAAACAAATTAAATGACAACCTCTTCCCAAGGTGGCTCAAGTGGTAAAGTAATCCTCCAGCCGATGCAGAAGTCACAGGAAAGGCGGGTTAGATCCCTGGGTCGGGAAGATCCCCTGGAGGAGGAAATGGCACCCCACTCCAGCATTCTCACCTGGGAAATCCCATGGACAGAGGAGCCTGGTGGGCTACGGTCCACGGGGTCAGTCCATCACAGCTGAGCATACACACACACTTGAGGTAGAGCACGTGATGCATAGTTTTTGAAACTTTCCAAGTGACCTCAGTGGGCACACAAGCTTGGGAGCCACTGCACTACCCAGGCTTCAGCCATCCCCACCCCACCTACTGCATCTTCTCCTCTACGGTAGCTACAAGCTCCGAAGACTCTGCTGTCAGTTTAACCCCGCAGTCGTGATCTTAGCGTGTTTTATACAGCAGGGGTGTCTGTTTTGCAGACACATTCTGCAGAGAGCTCCCAGCAGCAACAAAAAACAAGCCAAAGCAAAGGGCCAATCGCATTATCTTCCCACTAACAACAATCAGCTGTCACTGAGGCTGAAATGGACAATGGCTCATGGAGGGAGACCCTCCCCTCTCCTGAGTATTTAGCTCCAGCCTCAACAGGTACCCTGGAGGGAGACAGCTGAGCATCACTGGAGTCTGGCTGGGGAGTGAGCAGGAGGCTCTGGCCAGCACTGCAGAGTGCGGCAGCCTCCACCTTCACTATCACTGCATTTGCCATATTCAGGGTCAGGACCATGCTACTGGTTGTGAACAGGGAGGCATGTGTTGCCTCCCACTGGGTCCAGTCACCACCAGTTCAGAATACTTCATCTGTCCGAACTTCACTTATTTTCAAAAATACGCTTCTTTGATTTCTGCAAGCCAAACCCATGGAAAAATTACGGAAACCGAATGCCAGGGAAATGGCGCCAAGGCAAACACATGTGAGCCCTGAAATAACAGGAGATACTGTGGTCACGTCTGACCTTCTGAACTGTGCTATGGGTTGAAGCAAAAACAGCTCTTGCTGCTGCTTATGGGGTGCATGGTAATGCTAGTTTATTTGTAATGCAGAAGAACTTGGGTTTAGCGAGATTGCCTTTTGAAACTTGGACTCGGCCAAGGGGCCAGAAATAATATCCTTTTGAGGAATGACTGTTCGTTTTTTTGGTTTTTTTTTTAGAGACCACCCTTCACCTCTGGAATCAACACAAGCCCAGAATCTCCTGATTTTTATCTGTCAAATGATTAATATCTAAGACTCCCAGAGCTTCTACAAATGTTTCTCTTCTGATTATGGCAATATTTGGGTGCAGTCTAACATAGAAGCAAGAATGCAAGTTCACTTGCTGATTTCAGCAGCCTGCAAGAGATAAATGTGGAAGGGCCCAGATGGGAACATAAAATGATGACTCGGGGTCAAAAGTGAATACACAGAAGGTCCTGGATCCCACATTAACCAGTTCAGGCCCCAGTAGTAAAGGAGTCTCAGACCCACTGAAGGGCTGCCAACTGTTACATCCTCAGTAGTTGTATTCTGGGCACACAAAGCAAGTTACCCAGAGGAATTTGCTCCATGTTAACGTTACCAAGAAAAGACCACAAGCTGCAGAGTTCATGCAAATGAAGACTGGTTCCCATGGAAGAGATTAAAACAATTGCCAAGCTTGCCTAAGAATGAAATACACATTTTCAGGTAGTTTTGGGGTAATATACTCTTCCTTTAATTACATCATTTGCTACATATCCAGATGTGTCTTAAAGAGAAAAAAACGACATGGTAAAGCTAGCTTTCTTGTAATTATCATGGAGAAAACACCCTATAAAAGAAATAATACAAATATTTTGTAGTGCTGTATGTTCAAGTGTAATTACTTTCCATGTTAATATATTTAATCCTCGCAAATAGGGATTGCTATTAACAGCCAGAAATTCTATTGACATTTTTATTTTAATGGAATCATATTTATCAGTCGTTTCATCTGTTCTTTCTCTTGCTAGGAAAGCAAAAAATCAAAGCATTGTTCAAGAATTTTAAAAATCCCCCAAATAAAAACATTTCTCCTGTGTTTTCTTCTACAAGGTTCCAGTGTTCAATTTTCATATTTAGGCTTATGACTTATCATGAATTTACTTTGGAACATGTTGGGTAGGAAACAAATATATTTTTCCCAAAAGAATAACCAATTTTCCTAGTAACACTTATTCCTAGTACCACCATCATTTCCACACCAATAATGTCACGTTCCTTATATGTCAGGTTTACCTATCAGTGTGAGTTGGCTTCTGGGCTCTGTTCCATTTATTCCTATCATGACACTATACAATCTGAATTGCTACAGCTTCATAGCAAGCTTATATCTGATAGAAGAATTCCAACACCCTTCTCACCAATCTTACTCCAACACCCTTCTCACCAATTTTATTCCAGCACCCTTCTCACCAATCTTGTCTATTTTTTTAACCAAAATTTATAGCAGTTTTAGGATGACTTGATTAAGTTCCAGGAAACACTCTATTGAGATTTTTGCTATAGTTTGCAAGTTAATTTGGGGAAATTGATATCTTCTTTATACTGCATTATCACATCAATGAGCAAGGTATGTTTCTCCACTTCTGTTGCCTTTTTACCCTGAATAACAGAAAGAGGCTTTGTCGTATCGCTGATTTTAAAGCAAAAGATTTTAACATGTCATCCTTAAAAAATGTTTGCTGTAGATTTTTAGTACATGCCCTTATTTTATTAATTGAGCAAGTTTCCTTCTACTTCTATTTTCCTAAGTTTTTAATCATGGATAGGTATTGAATTTCATCAAACCCTGTTGATGTTTTTCTCCTTTCATCTTTTTAATATCAACTCATCTTTGCATTCCTGTGATAAATCCACCTTTATTTTAATAGGTTTATCAATATTCTAGGATTCTGCTTAAGCACATTTATTAGACTGGCCAAAAATTTCATTTGGGTTTTCCATAAGTTATGGGAAAACCCAAATGAACTTTTAGACCAATAAAATATTTGTAAATGTAGCTGGTTTATAATCTTCTTTTCTTATACTCTGTTTGAGTTGGAAAATGTTCCCTTTTCTTCTATTCTTTGATAAAATTGTTATCAGTCTGCAATTATCTGTTCTTTGAATGATTAGTCCAGCTCATCTGGTCTTATGGAGGGTTAGCAGGTTAACTTTCAATGACTAGTTCCATTTCTTTACTCGTGAAGTTTGTACTCCTGTTTCCATTTTTCCTTGAGATAGTTTTTATGTCCTTTTCTATTTGAAATTTGATGTCATATTTTTCTATTTGAAATTTTTGTCTTTTCAAATTTATAGGCATAATATCCTATTTTTATCTTTATGATATCTGTAGTTTAACTCCTTTTTCGTTTGCAATATTGCTGGCGATTTTTTTTTTAAGTTTTTCTAGATTAGTTTTTATTTCAAAGCATCAGTTGGACTGAACACTGTGCGTCACCCAGATTCAGCAGGGCCTTTAACCCCTCTTCTAGATTCAGGGTGGTTTTGCTTCCACTGTGCTGTTTTTAGTTGCTCAGTCATGTTTGACTCTTAGCGACCCCATAGACTAGCCCACCAGGTGCTTCTCTCCATGGAATCCTCCAGGCAAGAATGCTAGAGTGGGTTGCCATTGCCATTTCCTTCTCCAGGAGATCTTCCTGACCCAGGGACAGAACCTGAGTCTCCTACATTGCAGGCGTATTCTTCACCATCTGAGCCACCAGACCAGCACCTAAAACTCTTCAGGGCACTGTCCTCAGGCTGCTGGAGCCGCTTGGCCCAATCTGGGAACCCAAATCCACTCCAGTTAACCCCTAGCCAATAACTGACAGTTGTGGGAATATGGAAGCACAACCCCACCCTCACCCCCAACCAAGAAAAGTGGCTCTGGAGCGTAACTCATCCTTCTGAAGCCCACCATGGGATAAGGCTGAAGCTGTTTCCTGTGGAAGCTGGACTGAGACTGAGCCCTTGTTTAGCTTCTTTTCCCGATTTTCACTGCTCCCTTACATTCTTCTCGGGTGCCTTTACGCAGTAAATCAAGGACACACTCATCTTCAACTCAGAGTTTGCTTTGGAGGAACCCAGTAAGATAGAGTTTAAGTTCTCTGTATCGTGTTTGTTTTCTGTGACTTTCATTAACACATTTCCTGTTTTTCTTGGCAGAAGGTATTTTCCTGAATGGATGCTTAGCTCCTTTTCTAATATGATCCTTTCAGGTTATACATTTTACTCTAAGTACTGCTTTAGCTACATCCCACAAGCTTTCATACGGTTACATTTTCAGTTTTTTAGGTGTAAATGTTCCTCACTGTCATGACTATTTCCTCTTTGTGGAATCCTTAGTGCTGCTTACTGACACGTGCAGCTCTGCTCTTTGGTCGGGTCCCATCCCAAAGGCAGCCGTGGCCATGGAGGGCCTTCAGCCAACATAAGATGAGTGTGGAAGTAATGGGTGTCCTTTTGGGGGCAGAAATTTTTAACAGCCACATACTCTCCCCTCCACTACAGCAACTGATTCTATGCCAGGTGGCAGAAGCTCAATCAGCTTGGGTTCAGAGTGAGGAAAATGGGAAACAGAGCTCCCCGCTGACTTACACTGGAAATGTACCATAAGTGGGAAGTAAACCTCCATTATTTTAAGATCTTGAGATATTTTAGGTCTGTGCATTATTGTGGCATAATTTGCACTAATCTGACTCTTGCCTCTACCATAGTCTACAGAAGTGTTTTACCTTCTCTCTTTCTGATTTTCAAATGTATAGAGTAGTCCCAAGTATCCTTTCTTTTCAAGTTTATACCTTATTGGAAAATGGTCAGAGAATAGATCCTATATGATACTAAGTCTTTGGTATTTGATGTGATTTCCTTTGTGGGCTAGAAAACCACTGGTTCTCGGGTTGTATATGTGTGGTGCTAGTGGTAAAGATCCTGCCTGCCAATGCAGGAGACATAAGAGACACGGGTTCAATCGCTGGGTCAGAATCAGAATCTGCCTTGTAATACGGTCCAGGTGATTTGTATGGACCTTGAAATTTGAGAAGCCCTCAACTGGGGAACAGCAGCTTCCCAGGTCGTTAAGAGTTGAAGGTTCGATCCCTGAGTTGGGAAGATCCCCTGGAGGAGGGCACAGCAACCCACCTCAGTATTCTGGCCTGCAGAATCCCGTGGACGGAGGAGCCTAACAGGCTGCAGTCCATAGAGCTGCACAGAGCTGGACACTACTGAAGCGACATAGCAGTTGTTCAAACCTTCAATATCTTTACTAGTTTTTGACTTGAAATCTATCAGTTACTGAGAGATGTTTTATAAGTCTAAATCCTACAGATTTTCGAGTTTTCCTTTATAAATCCATTGATTTCTGCATTAAATTATGTGCAAGAGGTGAGGTGAAGTCGCTCAGTTGTGTCTGACTCTTTGCAACCCTGTAGACTGTAACCTACTAGATTTCTCTGTCCATGGGATTCTCAAGGCAAGAATACTGGAGTGGATTGCCATTTCCTTCAAGGGATCTTCCCGACCCAGGGATCGAACCTGAGTCTCCCACATTGGAGGCAGACACTTTAACCTCTGAGCCCCAGGGAAGCCCAAATTATGCGCAAACAAGGGGTGAATTTTTTATGTTTGAATATAAAGTTAACTTCTTTAATAACACATTTGTCTTAAAATCTATTTGTTGATGTGGTTGCTTCTGAAGTTACCACTGCCTGGGGTATCACTGGCTTCAGGTCACTTCATATAGTGATGTCTTAAGCTAGGCAGGTGTGGCAGGCACATCCAGGACCATTCATATTGATAAATTCAAGTTCTAAACCTGTGTGTGACAGGCCTCTCTTCCTTGTCATTTTTCTGTACTGAGGTTTGATTTTTCTCTAGTTCCCTTGAATGACAGTATAACTCTTTGGCAGTTTCAGCTTTAGGAAAGGGAATGAGTTCCAGTTCTTCAGCTCAGGCAGGCTCCCATCCCTACATCCCTACATGTAGCCACAGCATCAGCCCATAATCTTTCTCCTTTGGTTTTCACAGCCCCGCCCTCTTCTCCCCCTTAGGACTTTATTTACTGTAACTAGTACTTCTAAGAGTTTTTCACTGGGAGGATGTTAGTTATCTACTAGTGCTAGCAGAACTAGAAGTTGTCCTAATTATACTTTATAACTGCATGTCAATAACACTTTTGCCTTTCTAAGATCAGTAGGCTGAAAACAGAATTTCTGATACGATAGAGAAAAGAGAACTGTATTCCTCTCATTTAGAGCATCTTTTTAGTCTCTCATCTCCAAAAAAGAGGATAATAATTACTATCACACCCTAATTTTTTTTCTCTTTATGTTTTCCCTGTCCCTCTGTTTTTCCCTGGAGGCAAAAACCAGAAATAGGAGCTTCAGAGAGCTCAGAAGCTTATTCAGTGAAAGAATACTTCTGATGATAACAACAGGATTAATAATGAATTGACATCTATTAACATTTAAATGGGGCTTTCCTGGTGGCTCAGTGGTAATGAACATGCCTGCCAATGCAGGAGATGCATGTCTGATCCCTAGATCAGGAAGATCCCCTGGAGAAAGGAATGGCTACCCACTCCAGTATTCTTGCCTGGAGAATTCCATGGACAGAGGAGCCTGGCTGGCTACAGATTTAAATAAGCCAGGGCCTGAACAAATGCTCTACACATGTTCTTTAACTGAACCTAGAAACCTTAGGAGAGACTGGACCTGAAGATGCTAAGCAGTCTGCTCATGTCCACACACTTAGGATGTGGTAAAGAGCCCAGTTTTAGTCATCTGAAGCCAGAGCCTGCCATGGTCTGCACTCTTCCTCCACACTCCAATTTGAATGTTGAAATTGCTATTCTTTACTTAATGCCCTTTTATCTTCTTACCCCAACACAACATCTGCTTAACCTTTTTATCCCTTCCCTTGTTAGAAAGGCAAAGGAAGATGATGCAAATACAGGTTTCTGGAGGATAACTCTTGACTGCACTGCAAGACCCAATTCAGGTGACACCTCCTCCAGGAGGTTTCCGTGGTTGCCTGCAGGGTAGTTCCTGTAAGCATGCACACTGCAGTTATTTTATTTCTATGAGCCTTTCCTATTGGTCTATGACCCTCCTGACTGTTGAGACAGTCACCTACTCTTTTTTGTATCTCAAGCACATAGCACAGGTCCTGGCACATAGGAGACACTTGGTAAACATTTGATGAGTGAATGAATGAATGAATGAAAATTATCTTTCAGGGAAATGTATATATTTATATTTCAGCTAAATGTATTTCCAGAGATGTAGATGTTTATTATTCTTTAAAAAAATTTATTCCCCCCTCATGTCCTAAAAACATTCAACAATCTCTCTAGAGATGCATATTTTTCTGATTTATATGTTAAGTCTGTTTCAAAATTGCTAAGGTGTCACAAGACAAGCGTGGATGTACCTAGAGTCTACGACCTTACTTGGCACAGTGTTTTCCCGGGCCTGGGGTGGTCTGCTGCGTCCTGGCTTCAGTTCTCACTACGTGCCTTCCATCCAGCTCTGAGGAACGTTCTGTTTTGCCCTGTGCCCAAGGAGTGCCCTCCCCCAATGTGACAGCGTGACAACCAGATGCTGCTTCCTCTGTGGGTGGCCACTCCAGGAAACCCTGGGAGTTTTTGCAAACTGATGCGTTTATCCTGAAAGCAGCGTTTTGGCATCTTTGTATTCTCTCTGTTCCAAAAGGCAACTTCCACACGATGCCCTTCTTTAAGAAAGCGGAACAAACCCAGGCACAGGTATAAATCCACCTGTCCATGGCTGACCCTGCAGGCAACTTTGCTTCCCACTCATTAAAGGTTTCCCGCTCATTAAAGGTGATGAACCGTCTGGCTTTCTCAGAAATCGCATCAAGATGTCTCAGTCACCCGACTTCTATTAAACCATGCCATGCTTCGTGCGCCAAAGCCTGGCTGGAACCATTCCTCTTCTGGAAAAAAAAAAAAAGGAAAAGAAAAACCGCATATACTCAGGAACTCAGTTCTTGTTAATTGGCCCCAGATGGGATGTGTTAGTATCCCTCCTCTCATTCCATCATAAATCCTTGTAATTAAATAACAAATACTTATTACTCTCGTGCACGCAGAAGCCAGAAGCAGCTTTTCTCAGCACAGGAAAGCAAGGGGTGAGAGCTGAGAAGATAGGGATGAGCAAAGTGGTAGTTTTTTCACACTCAGGTGAAGTCGAAAGGGTACAGTTAAGGTGAGCACAGCAGCCTTGTCTGAGGAAGCTCCCTGATCTTACGTTTCTTCTCTGTTGGTTGAGCAGAGAAACGAAAGCTGCCCAGTTAAGAACAGGAACCTTGGTCAGACAGACCATGCTTTGAACCCTGTCTTTGCCACCATGTAGTTGCTGTGTGAGGTGAGGCAAACCACCTAACCTCTCTGAACTCCAGTCTGCTCATCAACAGAGTGATGAAAAGAATTCTTCCTACATTGCAGGGTTGTTATAAACATTAAATGAGAAATCCGTTAGGCCATAGGCACAACCTTCTCCAACACCACAATTCAAAAGCGTCAGTTCTTTAAACTGTAGAGCTGGAGAAGATTCTTGAGAGTCCCTTGGACAGCAAGGAGATCAAACCAGTCCATCCCAAAAGAAATCAGCCCTGAACATTCACTGGAAGGAACTGATGATGAAGCAGATGCTCCAGTATTTTGGCCACCTGATGCAAAGAGCAGACTCATTGGAAAAGACCCTGATACTGGGAAAGATTGAGGGCAAGAGGAGAAGAGGACCACAGAGGATGAGATGGTTGGATGGTATCACTGACTCAACAAATATGAGTTTGAGCAAACTGAGGGAGACAGTGAAGGAGAGGGAAGCCTGGAGTGCTGCATTTCATGGGGTTGCAAAGAGGCAGGCATGACTTGGTGACTGAACAACAACAGTGGGCACAGTACTTGTGCCAACAATAGGCACAGTAGTTGAAACATAGTGCTATAATTAACCATCCCATGGAATAAGAGCTATTGTTATTATTTAAGGAAAACAGAACCAGTTCCATATGAAGAGAACATGGACGATCTGCACAAATTCACACAAAGTGAATTTGCACTTCGGAGCCCACAGACCAAAATAGTGTCTCATCCATGGTCTTATCCTGATGCCTGTCCCTCCCTACTAAAAAGCCACCACCTAAGGGCCTTTTCAAGACATATGTTTGACTAGATTAAGAAATTATGAGGAGGTACCACTTCACACCAGTCAGAATGGCTGCGATCCAAAAATCTACAAACAATAAATGCTGGAGAGGATGTGGAGAAAAGGGAACCCTCTTACACTGTTGGTGGGAATGCAAACTAGTATAGCCATTATGGAAAACAGTGTGGAGATTCCTGAAAGAATTGCAAATAGAGCTGCCTTACGACCCAGCAATCCCACTGCTGGGCATACACACCGAGGAAACTTGAATTGAAAGAGACACGTGTACCCCAATGTTCATTGCAGCAATGTTTATAATTGCCAGGACATGGAAACAACCCAGATGTCCATCAGCAGATGAATGGATAAGAAAGCTGTGGTACATATACACAATGGAGTATTACTCAGCCCTCAAAAAGAATAAGTTTGACGCAGTTCTAATGAGATGGATGAAACTGGAGCCGATTATACAGAGTGAAGTAAGCCAGAAAGAAAAACACCAATACAGTATACTGACACATATATATGGAATTTAGAAGACAATAATGATGACCCCGAAAGTGAGACAATATAAGAGACACAGAGGTATAGAACGGACT
>SJYC01031998.1:0-21087 GCA_006408675.1 Madoqua kirkii | reverse complement strand
TGGTACATATACACAATGGAGTATTACTCAGCCCTCAAAAAGAATAAGTTTGACGCAGTTCTAATGAGATGGATGAAACTGGAGCCGATTATACAGAGTGAAGTAAGCCAGAAAGAAAAACACCAATACAGTATACTGACACATATATATGGAATTTAGAAGACAATAATGATGACCCCGAAAGTGAGACAATATAAGAGACACAGAGGTATAGAATGGACTGTTGGCTTCAGAGGGAGAGGGAGAGGGTGGGAAGATCTGGGAGGACAACGAAACATGTATACAATCATATGGGAGATGAAGCACCAGTCTATGTTCAATACAGGATACAGGATGCTTGGGGCCGGTGTATGGGATG
The DNA here is from genome assembly GCA_006408675.1 of Madoqua kirkii. Classification (NCBI taxonomy): domain Eukaryota; kingdom Metazoa; phylum Chordata; class Mammalia; order Artiodactyla; family Bovidae; genus Madoqua; species Madoqua kirkii. The sequence continues at coordinate 20,729 of SJYC01031998.1, read as the reverse complement.
AACCGGGGGGATGGGCAGGGAAGGGAGGTAGGAAGGGCTTTAACATGGGGAGATCGTCCACACCTGTGGCTGATTCATGTCAACGTATGGCAGAACCAATGCAGTGCTGTGAAATGGAATAAGCATTAAACAAAAAATAAAAATTAAAAAAAAAAAAAGAAATTATGAGGACTTTCCTGTGGTCCAGTGGTAAGAATCTGCGTTCCAATGTGATCTCTGGTTGGAGAACTAAGACCCTACAAGTCACAGGGAAACTAAGCCTGTGTACCGCAACTACTGTGCCCACGTGCCACAACTAAGACCCCAAACAGCCAGGGAAATAAATATTTAAAAACACACAAATTGTGGAGCTGAGGCAGGCAGATAAAGCAAGAGCTATTTTACACATTATAAAGGACTTCTTAAGGGGATCAAAACTCATTTATGTCCAGGGTCGCACTGAATAGAGCTGGCTGCTGAGAGAACCAGACAGAGGACAGGTAAGTTTCGATGAGGGAAAAGGGCCAGAAAGAGGTAATGAATAGCTCAAGCCATAGAAAATACTGCAAAGGGGACACTTTGGAGATTAAGTCACCTGTGGACCATACAATTAAAAGGGTAGAATGGTGCTAAAAGAGGGCTTGGAAGAGAAGACTGGAGTCCAACTTTGCCAATATAAAAACTTTGCTTTAGGTGAGAACTCAAGAAGAGATAAATATTTTGGAAACTGGCGCCATTTCTAAGATTCCTCTTGAATGATCTGATTGTGTAAAAATTCATGAGTAATCATGAATCCTCATCCTGTATTTATTTAAGGCTTAAGTCAGGCTGCATTTAAGAAAGAAATGCAGGAAATCTTAAGCCCCTGTAGTGAAATGAACTAAAGTCCTGATAAGCAGTGACTGCCCTGGTATACCGCAGCCCATCCAATCTCTGGACCTTGCCCCAAGTTTATTCCTCAAGTTAGGAGCTGGAGGCTACTCTTCTGCAGGAAGAACTACCACAGGAAAAGAGAACCACCAAGCCTCCGGCCTGAAAAATTCAGCTGCCCAACAATATGTACTGTGTTCATATTCTATTCAAGCCAAAGGAATTATTCCCAGTGAGTAAAACTGGGTTAGTAGGTAAAAGCCATTGGGACATGACTTGATCCAATATCAGCAGAGGCATCTTAATAGTAAGAAAGTATAGGCTACAAAGTATTATGATTCCCATCATCAAATGTGTCTCAAGCAGAGGTTGGCTTGTAGAAATTCAGATTTTAAAATGGAAGTTGGAATCAATGAATTTAAAGTTTCCTTCCAATTTCCCAACCCTATAAAATAGTGTGGCCTCCAGTTGCAATAAACTTACAGTTTAACCAAGAAAGGAGAAATTGTGGAAATGTGAGCAGATCCAGACTGAAGGTCTAAAAACTCAGGACAGTAATTCCTAAAAGGAGCTCCATAGGGAATATTCAAGACAGACCTGAAATTCCTTCCCACCTAAAGAAAATTCATTCCTCTGCAGAAGCAGTAATTACCCTGAACTCCTGGTAGTGAGGATAAACATGAAGTACACATTTGATTCGGAGTCAGAGAAATTAGTTTACAAACCCTCGGGCAGTGCCCACCAGATTCTTACTTAAATGAAGTACAGAGCCTAATGCTTGCCAATAAAAAAATAATAATAACCTCAAATAAACAGTAGCTTTGCCATCTCATGAGAAAAGTCAGATCCGCTTGGATTCTGTGTTCTGTGTTTTTGCACACTACGAATCTATTGTCAATATTTTGCTTCGCAAGAAATTAGAATTCCAAGTCGTGGCTTTCCAAACTTTTAAATCAGAAGAGGAATCTGTGACTTCATGATTACTCAGGGGGTTTGAAATCATTACTTATTCACTCTTTATTTCTGACAGGGTCTGAGGAGTAGAAAAAGCATTCTTATTCCTCCTAAGATGCATCAGCTTGAAACAGCAGCTAGAGATAAAAGTTAACTAGGGCCTCCTTACTCAGCATGGTCCACAGACCAGCAGCCTTGGTATCACCAGCTTCTCCCACCTTCATCCCCATCTCCAGGTCTGCTGAATCAGAATCTGCCTAGTACCACAGTCCAGGTGATTTCTATGGACCTTGAAATTTGAGAGCCCTCAACTAAGGAACAGCAGCTTCCCAGGTGGCGCTAGTGGTAAAGACCCTGCCTGTCAGTGCAGGTACACATAAAAGATGTGGGTTCAATCCCTGGGTGGGGAAGATCCCCTGGAGGAGGGCACAGCAACTCACCCCAGTATTCTTGGCTGGAGAATCCCATGGACAGAGGAGCCTGGCAGACTACAGTCCATGGGGTTGCACAGAGTCAGACATGACTGAAGTGACTTAGCACGTACTCATGCAACTAGGAAACAGTGATTCTGTTGCCCACTTTCTGACCTCCACTATCTGAAAGCTTTAAGAAACAGTGGCCTCTGGAAAACAAAAGGGAGAAAATTACTCCTATTGTAATCATCAATGGAATCATTGATCAAGCCACTCATATTGTTATAGCAAGTTTCCTACACTGCTAACATGGTACAGTTGTGCTTGAAGTGGGCTGGCAGAAACTCTGGTTTGTTCTGACCCAGATCAGCTGATTAGTCTCAGTTTGTTATTAGACTTCAGTGGAAAGGATAGAAAAATCTCCAACAAGGGCTTCAACAAAGAAAGGCAGCTGTTTCTCATTCATTCTGCAATGAATGAGCCAATAACAGGGCTTCATCCTTTATAACCTGCAGTCCCCTGCCTCCCTGTCAGCAGAGAGGGATGTCTTCTGGCGAGGGTCATCCCTGAGATGTCAAGAGTCACTATGAGAGCTTGGATGTGCCAGTGGAGGGGGCTTTTTAAGCCTCCAGGTAATAGAAATATACAAAACAAAAGTAAAGTGTTTCCTAGAACCCTTCCTCAATTCCAAAGGGCCACAGGTTGCAGTCTTTAGACCTAACAGAAGATCTAACAGAGGATCTAATAGAAGGTGTTCAGGAGGAATGATGAATACTCCTTATGTAAGTCACAGACATGCCCGTTTTTAAAAAGTAAAGTTGGGGAAGAATTTGTAGAGTACATCTCAGAATCCAGAGGATTTAGTAGACCATTGCTTTTCAATTTGATTGGCTAGGTTTGCTCATGGATATTAGTAATTCAGTCTTTAGATGGCTCCCTGCAAGTGTATATGGCGTTTACCGCTTCCTGCAGGCATCTGCTTTGCTGTGAGCCTGAAATACAACCCAAAGAACTGCCAAGAAAGAGAAGTATCAAGACTCTACTTTCTCCAAGGAAATCTCAATTAAAAATTAGGTAAGTCTCAGAGTTTCATGCTCCTGCAAAACTTTGCTTTTTGTGAACTAGGGTCTGAGTCTGGTCATGTTGATGAAGAAAGACCGGCTGACCATGGGTGTGTATGTGTGGGAATGGTCAGAAGCAGAGAGAGAAACTGAGGTCCTAAAAGGGGACAAAAATTGTCCCGCAGACACAGTGAGTCAATGAAATTCTGATTCCCTTAAGATGTAAGGTCAGTGTCTTTCCCTCTATCGTACCTCCTCCTTCAAGCCATCCTAGGTTTTCTGGTGTCCAACACTCAAATTCCTTAAATGAGTAAGAGTCCTCTCTCTCTCTCTCTAGCCCCAGCCTGGAGAAAAGCACACCAATTAACTACAGGGAGCACTATCAGGAAATCCAGAGTCAGAGTTCTCAGTGCTGCCAAAGTTAGACAATGCACTTCCCCATCCTGCCTGGGTACAAAATCCTCAACCAGCCACCGCCACATGGCACAGAATGAACAATGAGTCACTGTGCTGCTGAAGGAAAAGCACTTTCTTCCTATGGCCCTCTTGAAAGTTTTCTACCATTAAAAAAAAAAAAACTTTCCAGTTGATTGTGGAGAAGTCAAAATCTTTAATGTTGAGTAGGGACTTCCTGGCAGTCTGCTGGTTGACTTCCGCCACCTAATGCAGGGGGTGTGGGTTCAGTCCCTAGTCGGGGAGCTAAGACCCCACATGCCTCTTTGCCAAAAAAGCAAAACATAAAATAGAAGCAATATTGTAACAAATCCAATAAAACTTAAAAGGTTCACATAAAAAATCTTAACAGTAGAAAAATATGTCACCATAAGCCCTGGTCACATTTGCTTTTATAGGTATTTATCTGCATTTTTAAAAAGAAAAAGAAAAATCTAAGTGGCTATTTATAAAGGGCAAAAGCTTTTGGAAGAATTCCTCATAGAGGTCTCGGGCTTTCCTGGAGACACATCACTGGTTTTTCTTTCCCCTGAATCCTACAGCTCCCTCTAGTGACCAAGAGCTCAACACCGTCTACAGGTGGGGAGAATAAACGTTTCTCTAAAGCCTCTTGCTTGCTCTTGATTTCACCTGGAAGATTCTATGGAAGTTTATACGGAAGTTTATACATGCATCTCATCATTTGCCAAGAAAACTATAGGAAGGAGGAACTATACATGTTCTTTCCCCCGTTTAATAGATAAGTAAACTGAGGCTCAAGACTTGTACAAGGTCACTTGGCTGATAATAAAGAGGATCTGGGCCTCAATTCCAGTTTCCTGGGTTCTGTTGTTCTCCTCGCATTCTGGGACAATTGTGTAAACTTATACATGAATATTCTCCTAGAAAGCACTCACAGAAACACTTTCAAGGATTTATAGCAGTGATTCTAGGCTGCCTGGGTCCTTTGAGAACCTGATGTGAGCTATGGGCCCACAGCTACACATGTTTCCATACAACATCAAGAGATCTTTGGACCACCCTGAAGGGTATTCACTGACATTCTAGGACCCCACATTAAGAAGCCATTGACATCACCTGGGTATAATCGGCTGTCAAGAACTCAAGGAGTATGAACTTTGAAGTTCTTGACTTTCCCTTCTTGTTTTCCATGCTCATCCAGTTATCACTTCAGCACTGTTCAGAGTATTTAAGAGGATTGAAAAAAATTTGCTAACATTTAAGGAAAAGCCTGTGGATGCTGCCATCAATGCATTCTAACATTCCCACAGGCATGCCTGGGATTAGTGGCAAACTGAGATGTTTCTAGGAAAGTAGCAATTTGAAAGCATTTTTTTTTTAAATATAAGAGCATACCACAGTCTTACCGGCTGGCTCTGTGGAGAGTCTAAACAAACAACATGGTAAATACATAAAGAGCTTTTGTCAGTGAACAAAAACCAGTACTGCCTCCAAATTATTAACTCTTTTCATCCTGGCATTTCTAATGACTTTGGAGAAGGCTGAATGAACAGTGATGATTTTTATGTTCACTTAAGTCTCTTCCACTTAAGCTCCGGGAGGGCGGGGACCATGTTTCTATTGATCATATTCCCAGCATCCAGCATGGCCGCCAACCCTAATCACACTCCGTAGATAGCTATTGAATGAGTACATGAATGGTCCTCATTGAGTCAGTCCCTCTGGGAAACTGCTCGTTTCCCTCCCTAATGAATCAGTGGCCTCTGGTTTCCTGAGACATTCCCTAGAACACTCCACACAGGCAACCTCAGGGTCCAGATACTTGGCTGCTCTTAGGAAAATTCCATTTTCTATTCTGGGACCTATACCCACAGGCTAGACCGGGCTACAGACAAACCTAAGCAATAATAACAGGTTCCCACCTTAACCCTTCTAGAAAGGGCGTCAGTTTTTAATCAGCATTTCTATATGTAATATCCATAAAATATTAGGTTTGATGTGCTAATTGCTTTTTATTAATATGCATTAAAACAAAAGCAAAACTATTAAAATGAAAAAACCTTTGCATTAAAACAAACTCATAACTATTACAGTCTTAAAAATGACTCTACATTTGTACTCAAGAAAACTGCCTTCAAGTGTCTTCAGTTGCATAGCTGCCCCACTCTGTGCAAGACCATCCTAAGCTTTCGCTTCGCTCCCAGCCCTTCTACACAGACCTCCCCTTTCATCCCCAGAAGGCTCCCCCACCTCCTCCTTTCTTAGAAAGGGTCGTCAGACTTGAATTCCATCAAGCATCTCCTCGGACCTCCCCCCTCCACACACACCCCTGAGATCACACTGCATCTGCTCTCATCCTTGCTTCTTCCTGCTTTGCTCCCAGAAGAGGAGTCGCCCTTCTTTCTGCCCACTTGCGTGCCGAAGCCCATCCCAATGCATTGCCTCAAGGATCATACCCACAAATTAACTTCACTTTTGCTAATTTCTAAATTATTCTAATTTGCGAAATGCAGCATGCATTCAGAAGCACATAAGCATATCTCTTCAGGTTAAACAGTAAAATACAAGCATGTGTGTGCTTTATCACTCAGGTTAACAGTATCTAGTACCTTCAAACATGCGCGGGATCTCCATTGTCTCTCTCTCCCATTCAGGAGTTCACTCTGGCTTTTCTTTGTATGGTTTTAATGCCTACCTGTGTATGTATGTATGTAGACTTAAGCAACGTATTACTTACGTTTTGCTTAGGTTTAAATTTTATGTAAATAGAACCGTACTAATTTATATTCTGTGACTCACTTCTTGTATCCAATATTCTGTTGAGATTTACCCATTTTGGTGTGCACAGTGATAGCTGTTTATTTTTGCTTCTTGTTTATTTCAAGACTAATATTCAAGGTTCCTTTATTTTTATTTCTGTAGAAGATTCCATTACATGACTAATCTACAGTTTATTGTAGTACTGTTGTTGGATATCTGAGCTGTTTTCAAATATTGTTTTTATTGTGTTATTATAAGCAATACTATTTAGACATTCTTGTGATGGCATCCTATCACATATTAAGTATCTTTTTAGTGGCTTTCAAAAAATCTTAACACAACTCCTAAAAAAGACATTTTATAACATACTCTGAAATAATTAATAGAATAACAATCCCTACTATGAGCAATTCAAGAAATCCACAAAACGATCCATAACCTATCAGCGATGCATTCTGATTATTCTATTCTGTTCTGTTTAATTCTGTCATATTCTCTAGGTTTCTTTTTGTTTGTTTTGAAAGAACTGATTCACCCACCAATGCGATCTGAGCTTGATCAAGAAAAATTAAAACTGCATTATGACATATATCTAGGAGTAAGTGCTGGGTTGCAAAGCGTGTACATGTTTCAACTTTCCTATGTAATGATAAATCATGTTCCAATGGCACTTGCTCAGTTTATAGACCAGTAGGGCCATGGAAATTACATTGTTCCCTGCCTTTCCTAATTTGGTGACAAGTGTATTTTTAAAAAATGTTTTCTAACTTCATGGTAGCTCACTGTGGTTTTAATTTGCGTTTCCAAGATAACTAATGGACACAGCATATTTTCCTATGCTAGCTGACAATTTGTGTTTCTTCTTCCATGACATGCCAGTTTATATATTTTGGTGATTTTTCTATTAGGATTTTTTGTTGCCATTCAGTCGCTCAGTTGTGTCTGACTCTTTGCAACCCCATGGCCTGCAGCACACCAGCCTTCCCTGTCCTTCACAGTCTCCCAGAGCTTGCTCAAGCTCATGTCCATTGAGTCAGTGATGCTATCCAACCATCTTGTCCTCTGTTGTCCCCTTTTCCTTCTGCCTTCAATCTTTCCCAGCATCAGGGTCTTTTCTAATGAGTCAACTCTTCTCATCAGGTGGCGAAAATATTATAGCTTCAGCATCAGTCCTTCCAATGAATATCCAGGGTTAATTTCCTTGCAGTCCAAGGGACTCTCAAGAGTCTTCTACAATACCACAGTTCAAAAGCATCAATTCTTCTCCATTCAGCCTTTCTTATGGTTCAACTCTCACCTCCATACATGACCACTGGAAAAACAATAGCTTTGACTAGATGGACCTTTGTTGGCAAAGAAATGTCTCTGCTTTTTAATATGCTGTCTAGGTTGTTCATAGCTTTTCTTCCAAGGAGCAAGTGTCTTTTAATTTCATGGGTGCAGTCATCATATCCAGTCATTTTGGAGCTCAAGAAAATAGTCTGTCACTGTTTCCATTGTTTCCTCATCTATTTGTCATGAGGAGATGGGACTGGATGCCATGACCTTAGTTTTTGCATGTTGAGCTTTAAGCCAGCTTTTTCACTCTCGTCTTTCACCTTCATCAAGAGGCTCTTTAGTTCCTCTTTGTTCTCTGCCATAAAGGTGGTATCATCTGCGTATCTGAGATTATTGATAGTTCTCCCACAATCTTGATTCCAGCATGTGCTTCATCCAGCCCAGTATTTCCCACTGATGTACTCTGCATATAAGTCAAATAAGCAGGGTGACAGTATACAGCCTTGACGTACTCCTTTCCCAATTTGGAACCAGTCTGTTGTTCCATGTCCAGTTCTAACTGTTGCTTCTTGACCTGCACACAGAAGTCTCAGATAAGTAGAGTGGTCTGGTATTTCTGTCTCTTTAAGAATTTTTCAGTTTGTTGTGATCCACACAGTTAAAGGCTTTAGTGTAGTCAATGAAGCAGAAGTAGATGTTTTAGAGGCTATCTATTAGGATACCTATATCCTCTACAGTCTCTATATTTTTGAGGTGCTGATCATTTGTTGGAGATGAGTTCCCAATATTATCTCCCACTCCATGGCTTGTCTTTTGACTTTCTTTAATGTGTGTTTTTTATTGAACCAAAGTTATGTGATATACTTGAATCTATCAGTCTTTTCCTCTATGATCTGCCTTTTTGTTTAATGTCTTAAGATTTCCTTCTATATCAAGAAATTGTATTAAATTACATAGTCTTCTAAACATTCTATGTGTGCACTTTCAAAATTAAGTCTTCTATCACTAAAAGCTGATTTTCAGCATGGTACAAGGTAGTGAACCCATTTTAATTTCTTAATCTTTATGAATTGTACCTTCAATATGCATTGAATTGTTGATCTTTCATTCAGCAGCCTGCAATGATTTCATCAAGAATCAAAGCTGCATGCATGATTGGTTTGTTTCTAGAGTCTATTCTGATCCACAGATCTGTTTATACAGGATCTTGATCATTAGAGCTTTAGTCCTAAATCTGGTAAGACAAGCCCACCACATCTTTTTCTCTATAAGTTCCTAATATATTTTGGAAATTGTTTCTCTTCCACATCATTTTAGACTTGCTTTTTCAACTTTCTCATAAAACCCATTTGGATTTGATTGGAATTACATTGAATCTATCAATAAATCTAGAGTAAGCTGGTAACTTTACAGCTCTGAGTTTTTCTATTCAAAATTATGATATATCTCTCCCTTCACATAGGTTGTCTTTAATGATATTCGATAGTGTTTTATCATTTCCTCCATGAAAGGGTTTATATTCCTTAGAAGTCTATACTTTATGTTGACATTATAAAAAGGCAACGAACTGATCACTGCTGAGTAATTAGAAATGTATCTGGCTTTCCTATATTGACACCATATTCAGCCATTTTGCCTTACTCTCATTAAGTAAAATTATTTCTGTAGAAACTTTTTGAATTATTTAAAATCAGTAATGATCCTTTTTCTTTCTAGTCTTTATAATTTTTATTTCTTTTTCCTATTTTACCCTCTGGCCTGGGGGATTCAGGTGCTAGTCAACCTCGGTTTTCTTCCTAATCTTAAAGGAAATACTTTTAACATTCCATCATAAAATGCTTTTGCTTTATGTTTTTGTAGTTTCCCTTATCAAATTAAGTTTCTTTCTGTAGTAAGAGTTGTTATTTCAGCTGTCATGTCTAATGATCCTTATTTGTGGCTCATCCTTTCCTTCTGTGTGTGTGTGTTTTATCTTAAGATACTACTGAAGCATAGTTGTGATCAAATAAATGCACATATTTAAGGTGTACAATATGATCAGTTTTGACATATGTATAAGTTGACCCCGAAGAGCACAGACCTTCCCCTCAGTTGAAAAACACCAATAACTTATAGGTGACTCTCTATGGTTCCCCATCTTTGGATTTAACCAATCATGCATCAGTGTTGCTGCTGCTGCTGCTAAGTCGCTTCAGTGGTGTCCAACTCTGTACGACCCCATAGACGGCGGCCCACCAGGCTCTCCCATCCCTGGGATTCTCCAGGCAAGAACACTGGAGTGGGTTGCCATTTCCTTCTCCAATGCATGAAAGTGAAAAGTGAAAGTGAAGTCGATCAGTCGTGTCCGACTCCTAGAGACCCCATGAACTGCAGCCTTCCAGGCTCCTCCATCCATGGGATTTTCCAGGCAAGAGTACTGGAGTGGGGTGCCATTACCTTCTCTGCATCGGTGTAGTACTATAGAATTTACTGTTGAAAAAACAAATAGACCCATGCAAGTTCAAACCCAGTATTGTTCAAGGGCCTACTGTATACATCTGTGAAGCATCACCACAATCAAAATGGTGAACACATCCATTACCTCCACCCCCAGATTTTCTTCTGGATCTTTGTGAATCCTCCCTCAAAACTTCCCTGCCAGGCTTCCCTGGTGGCACAGTGGATAAGAATCCACCTGCCAGTGCAGGGGACATGGATTGGACCCCTCGTCCAGGAAGATCTCACATGCCGTGGAGCAACAAAGCCTGTAGGCCGCAACTACTGAACCTGTGCTCCAGAGCCCACGTGCTGCAACCGCTGAAGCCCGCAGGCCTAAGGCCTGTGCTCTGCAACAAGAGAGGCCGCTGCAATGAGAAGCCCACGCACTGCAGAGTAGCTCTTGGCAGCAATGGAGACCCGATGGAACCAAAAATTTTAAAAATAAATTATAAAAAAATCTTCCCTGCCAATTCACACCCCTATCTCCAAGCAACCGCTTATTTTTGTCAGTAATGATTAGCTTGCATATCCTAGAAGTTTACATAAATGAAATTGTACAGTGTGTATTCTTTTGAGTCTGGCTCCTTTCGCTTGGTATATTGTGATGCGTCCACAGTGTACATCTATAACGCATTCTCTTTTTTTATTACTGAGTAGTGTTCCATTGTATGATATACCACATTTATTTATTATACAATGACGGACATTAATTTATTTCCAGGTTTTAACTATTAAATCTTCTTTAGTTGTCTTCTGGGATGCAATTATAATAAGTTACTTGGAAACTGTTTGAATCTGTTGGTCTTGCTTTTGAGTTTTGTTATGTGAGACTACAAAAGCATTCATTCTTGGACTAATTGTGTCCAAATTTTTGGACTAATTATGTCCATTTTTGTGTCCAGTTTTACAGAGGCAAAACTCTTCTGACTACCTTCCCAGATGGCTAGGATTACAAGGCTTGGACTCTGTCTGGTGGAATCAGGAACTATTATCAGCGCTATGTGAGCCTTGGGGACTGTATCCTCTAATCATTGTAGGCGGCTTTTTCTCCAGCATCAGGTAGTTTGCTCACAGGTATGCACTGATGAGTACTTATCTGAAAACTTTAGGAGGACTCTCTGCAGACCTTCAGAGTCGTCCTTCTGCACAGCTCTCCCCTCTCTGGGCTTCCCTGATGGCTCAGCGGGTAAAGAATCTGCCTGCAACACAGGAGACGCATGGGTCATGAAGATCCCCTGAAGGAAATGGCAACCGACTCCTGTATTCTCCTGGAATACTCCTGTATTCTTGCCTGGAAAATCCCAGAGGAGCCTGGTAGGCTACAGTCCAGAGTTGCAAAGAGTTGAACATGACTGAGCGACTAAGCACTCCCTTCTCTAGTGCGCTGCCATGTGATGTCCATCACCTTGACCTCCTGAGACCTCCAGTTCTACCTTCTCACCTCAAGTCAACCGCTGCCCTCAACCTGGGTTCACGTCCATGCACCCGGGCCGGGCGTTCTTTTCTGGCAGTTGAAACAAACATAGGGCTCAACTCGCTTGTTTCCCACCTGTTGGAGATCAGTCTTTCACTGACTAATTCCAAAGTCTGGAAAACTGTTGTTTCTTTCTCTTTTTTCTCTATTTTTTTTCAGTTATTCAGATAGGAGACTGTCTCAGGCCCCCTTACTCCATCTTGACCAGAAGCAAAAGTCTTGAATTGGTGTCCTTATGTATTTTCTGACTTGTAACTGTGAGCTGCAAATTTTCCCTAGAACTTTGGGAGTTAATTTAGGGCTGATTTCCTTCAGAAAGGAGTCATTGCTTCAGTGACTTGGCAAACACTGTAAGGACTATTGTAAAATTAACTTCTTCGAGTTGTGCAAACAGGTTCAGTTCAGTCACTCAGTCATGTCTGACTCTGTGATCCCACGAAAATCGCAGCATGCCAGGCCTCCCTGTCCATCACCAACTCCCGGAGTTCACTCAAACTCATGTTCATCGAGTCAGTGATGCCATCCAGCCATCTCATCCCCGGTCATTCCCTTCTCCTCCTGCCCCCAATCCCTCCCAGCATCAGAGTCTTTTCCAATGAGTCAACTCTTTGCATGAGGTGGCCAAAGTATTAGAGTTTCAGCTTTAGTATCATTCCTTCCAAAGAACACCCAGGACTGATCTCCTTTAGAATGGACTGGTTGGATTTCCTTGCAGTCCAAGGGACTCTCAGGAGTCTTCTCCAACACCACAGGTATGTACTTATAAATTCTCAGAGTGGTATTATCCACCTTCACTCAATGCAACTGTTGAGAGAAGGAAAACACCTCTTTGTGGCAAGATTCATCTTTTGTTCACTCAAACAGAGTTTTAGCCTTTGCTGTCCCACCTTTATGCATGTTTCTTCTACTGGGAAGGCTGCTTGGGCAGGACCTAGGTGTCCTGTCATGTGCACCACACCCCACACAGCCATCAAAAGAGAAACCCTCGTATCACCAAGGTTTAGAAAACCTCAAGACAAAAGCCAGAACTAGGGCGGGCTTATCAGCCAGAGCTCTTCCTTTCATGTTGTTTCAGGTCCCTGTAGGTTCCCCCCAACTTCATGTCAGTTCAGCAGTTTCTTTTGAAAATTTTCACTCTTGAATTTTAGCTATTTCAGTTTCAGAATGTCTATTCTGACATGCTGATGGACTCAGGACTCTCACTTGTGTCTTCAACCTCTTTTTTTCTTTTCCTACAAGCTCCTTCTTGTCAGCCAACAACACATCCAAGTATTGATCACTCTTCTAAAGCACTGGGTCAACAAAGGAGGCTTTCTCATAACAATAGCCTTCTGTCACACCCACCAAATTCTTGAAAAGTGTGTCTACAGTCAGTTTTTTTCTAATCCTCAATTCATGCTCTAATCCACTGTATCTGCCCCCACATCTCCAGTAAAACTGATCTTGAGCAAATCGACTAAATGATGACCTCCACCTACCAAACCCAGTAGACATTTTGATTTATGGTCTTACTTAACCAACCTGTAATAGCTGGCACTTCTGATCATTCTCTCTTCTTTGAGTTCTTTTATGTCATTTCTCCTAAATCTGCTTCTGCCTCCCGGTCCTTCCTTCTCATTGGATCCTCTTCCTCTGTTTACTTAATACCCTGCAAAGGTTTTATTTTTCCTGGTTTTTCTCCTTGTGGCATCATCTTTTGCCAGGCCTTATGAACCATATGCCATATACCAGGTATCAACCTCAGAACCACATTCTCTTCCTCCCTTGTAAGTAAAAGTCCCATTTTAATCTGGTACTATACTGTTCAGAATGACTTATTTCTCAGGCTTCCTAGCATTTAAACAGAGCCATGTGACTAAGTGATGACCCATGATGTACAAGTGTTGTCTGGCATTTCCAGGAAAACTTCTTGAAAGAAACCAATGTAGGGGCTCATCTCTGTGCTTTGGTCTTTTCTCCATCTTCAGTCTTGAAACATGGGCAAAACGATGACTGGAGGCCCACATCCATCTTGGAACAAGAGATGACTTTGAGGTTGGAAGCTATGTAGCAAGATAACAGAGTGGAAAGATAGGGGCGTAGATACCTAGTGACCCCGTGGAGCCATACCAGCATAAACCATCCACCTCTGGACTCCTCCTAGAGGAGAGAAGTAAACCTCTGTGTTCAGTCCTCTGTTACCCTGGAGCACAAGGGGATTGTTACTTGTACTACAGAAGTACTAAGCGATACTTCTGCCAGCTCTGAAATCTCAGTCACCCTAAATTCTTTTCTTGACTTTCACATCAGACACATTCTGCTGATTCTGACCCCTAAATATCTCCCAAATATTCCCTTACTTTTCCTTTTATACTACCCAAGTCTAACTTCTAAAGACTCAATGTTTACATGGTGGCTATTTTTTAAATTAATTCTTATTGCAATATAGTTGCTTTACAATTATGTTAGTTTCTACTGTACAGCAAAATGAATCAGCCATACATATACACATATCCCCTCCCTTTTGGACTTCCTTACCATTCAGGTCACCACAGAGCATGAAGTAGAGTTCCCTGTACTGGATAGTATGTTCTCATTAGTTATCTATTTTATACATAGTGTTAATAGTGTCTACACAGTGACAATTGAAATAAATTTTCCAAAACATAAGCCTGTCATCTTGGAACCATTTAAAACCTACACAAGTTGATTGTCTATGAAATAAAGTCTAACCCCCTTGGCATTGCTTCCTTAGCCCTTCACAGTCAGACACCTAATTTCTTCCACTCCCCTTCCCTTCAGACTTGACTGCCAATAATATATTCTATGATGGGTTCTTGTTTGTTATATATACCAAGTGGCTCCATGCCTTTATGCCTTTGTCCACATTGTACATGTGGGATGTCTTTCCTCTTTGCCTCACTTGCCTACCTTTTTTCTTTTAATTTCCAATTTGTATACAAGCTCATTCAGCTGCTATTATTTAATGCTTGCATCTTTCTTCCCCGTTTCTTCCTCCCTGCCGTCTCTACATCTTGCACATATTTCTGTCACTGTATTATTATGCAATAATTTTTTGCTTATGTCTTTACCTTCTCTCCTATACAAGCAGTCCCGAGGATAGGAAAAATACCCTACTGATCTCTGTAAGCCCAGCAAACAGAATAGTGAAATCCCAAGCTTATAATATTGGTCTAAAACTACACGCTGAAGAAACGAAGGTGTTTTATCAACATTCATAGGAAGTGATCATTGAAGCATGATAATTATGAGGAATTCTCAAGAAAAGATGTTTTCTCTAAAAACTGAAGAGCTGGATCATGGTGTTTTTAATGTCTTTGATACAGACAAAAATCACCAGTAAGTTGAGTATGGGGCTTCCCTGGTGGCTCACTGGTAAAGAATCCGCCACCATTGCAGGAGACAAGAGTTCAATCCCTGAATCAGGAAAATCCCCTAGAAAAAGAAGTGGAAACCCACTTCAGTATTCTTGCCTGGAAAATCCCATGGACAGAGGAATCCGGTGGGCTACGGTCTATGGGGTTGCAAAAAAGTTGGACACAACTTAGCAAATAACAGCAGTAAGATTAGTACAGTAAAAGCATCTACCTAGAGGAGGTGTTGAATGAATTCTGTGAGCTGTGATCATAAATGATTAGCAAGGTGCTTGGAACACAGTAAATGTCCATTGGCTTTAGCTATCATGATTGTGATTATTTTTGATGTGCAATTCTGTCATAAGGCACCAAAAAAATTGTCAATGTTAGAGAAATCTTCATTGGTTAGAATGACATTTAAGACACTTAATGTGACTTTAGGAAATTAGTTTCAAAAATGTAAAAAATAGGGACTTTCCTTCCTAAAGAGAGTATATGACATAGCTTCTTGAAGTGGTAGTTATTGCTTGGAAATAAGAAGTAACCATCTATTTGCATGAGACCGATTTGCTGTTGAAATCGAAGTCCTAAAACTAGTTGTGTGACCCACCTTTATTTTTCAACGTGCATGAGAAGCCAAAATGCTGAATCAACTTTAAGAACTCAAACCATATTTCCAAGAAGTTGAGCTTGGGTGTTTGCTTGAGTTTTATATAAATGTATGTATAAACAAAGCAGTGTTTCAGCAGGATATGGGAGTAGTGTGCGTGGGAATTTAAACAACAGACACATTGTCTAGGTTTTTTCTGGTAGGAGAGATTAAAGGAATGATCATAGCTTCACACATACTGCCTGTTTGTGCAGTAATTATGCTTTACAATTGGTTCTGGCTTCTCTATTAATGCCAAAGATTCTTTTTTAGAATGTGATAAACCTTCCTGGCTCCAGTGTACCAGTTCCAAACATTCCTTGGACTTTTTATGCTTAATGATGGAGTTTTAAAAGCTATATTTTGTATAGCTTTGTGTGTGTGTCTGTTGGCTGAGGAGACAGAAAAGGAAAAGAGAAAATGGGTTTCAGAGGACTGACTATATTTTAAAAAGCAACTCACATGGCAGTCATTCATGATCTGAAAAAGGAAGATTTTAAAAAAAAAGCATACAAAAGAAAAACAGCCCCCAAACATAATTTTAAGATACTTATTAAATTCATTTAGATGACAATAAAATCTAGTTACACACAAACATGCGGATGACTGTGTAGGTCTGATTGTTATTCCCCCTACTTTGCCTAGGTTTATCTGTTTGTCTCCTATGAGGAAAAAGTAGCAGCAATTGTTTCAACATATCATTTGCAACAGGACTGAAATCAAATTTGCTCAGATTAATTACTTTTTTAAAATTCTGGTGCATAGGTTTAGATTACCTTAAATAGGCCCCATAAATCTTGTAGTTTTTTTTTTATTCTGTCCTTCTCCAATATAAAGGCATCATGATAAATGGGAAACATTACTGATATTTTGATTCACAGCCAACATTTCCCTTTCTCTAGGCACCAATAACATAGTATTTCAATGCCTATCATATGTTAAGTGTTATGATAGATATTTTGGAACCCAGTTTGACTATTAACTAGCAAGGTAGTTTCTCTACACTAATGCTTTCTTGAGCATAAAACTGGACATAATAAAAATGCTTACATAAGGAGTTGTCTAAATTAACATAAAGTGCTTAGCCTGGTATGTGGTAAACACTCATTAAATGTTCATCATTATTATTTACTACTATTTGAATTCATCCTTAAAAGCACCTTTAGAAGTAGAAATTATAATCCCATTTTATAGATAAATACATTGAGGCTCAGAAGCTAAGAAATGTGCTCACTCAGCTAGATAAGCCTCAAAGCTGGAATTTGAAATCATCCTGCATTCCTTTGAAGCCCATGTTCCACATTATGCTACCTTGCTCCCTCAATCTAACATTTTATTCTTCCCTTTGGCATACAGTCATAACCCTTCTGTGCCTTAGTTTCCTCATCTGAGGAATGGCAGATATAATAGTGCCTACTTCCCAAGGTTTTAGACTAAGCCCTCAGTGAATATTACTACTCTGACATTTGTCCCGGTGATGACATTCCTTTATAAAACTTAGAGCTATCTTGAGACTTTCTATGCAAGTTAAGGAAAAACATAATTGGTTACGCAATAAAGTGATGGCCAATTTTAACCTCATCTTTTACTCAGTGACATAATCATTATACTAAAAGTCCTTTTAATCTGCTTAACATTTTATTCCTAAATTTCTCTTTGAACCTCTCTTGGAAGAACCCTAACATCTTTATGTAAGAATAACAGACTCGAACCACCTGAAACAACAAGAGTGGAGACTTTTTTAAAGGGGATCTGTTTGTTCTGGAATACCATGAAAGAAGGCAGCTAATTCAGCAGATTACTAGCTTCAAAGCAGTTCATTTTGACCAGCTTGGAAGCCCAAACACCTCATGGTCAGCATACAAATGTGAATTTAACGACTAGTTTGACAAGTGCATTATAAAAGCTGTATGAACGAGAAAAGAAGACAGTGAGGGGCCAGGAGCTGGGTGAAAGCTTCGTTTGGACGGGAGTCTAGTTTTCGATTGCTAACTTGTTATTTCAACAACCAGAGTTCATGCCTTCTCCTGTCTAGTCTGGATTAAGCTGTTACTGCTGGTTGGATTCTTTTTTTCTCCCCCTGATACATGACTTCATCTTTTTTTCTTAAATGGCTAAAAGTATTTCAAATGACATTCTAAAACCCAGAGGACCAAACTGGGCATTCTTCAGAAATAGGCCTGTCAGAACTAAAACTTGTAAAAGCAAAAATGAAACTGCTATAAGAAATTAAGCATCAAATTTTTCATCAAAGAATTACTTATCATATGTGGCATCATCAGCTCTTGATTATACATGTTAGTGGAGGGGACCAGTGGCCCAGATAATCAAGAAATCATTTATTTGATTTTGGAATGTGGTGCCTTTTTTTTTTCTTTTCTTTCTTTTTTTTTTTTTTTCTCCAATCTTGGGTATATCTGGAGTTCTCAGGATTAGAAATAGAAACAAGTGAGGAGGTCACCCTGTTTAACTCAAGGAACCAGGAAAAGCCACCCAGATTCTCGACCTTGAACTTGTCTCCAGCTTTGCTTTCAGTTCTACCAGAAGTTAAGATTTCTTTGCCCGACTGCCAACTTTCCCTTTTTCAGCCTGCAACGTTTCTGGCTTATATTTTTCGTTAAGTGAAGGAGAAAATACTGTTTAGGAGTGGAAAACCTTCCTTTTCTAGTGCTAATAGGAAGACCATATGATGTATGAAATTAAAAAAAAAAAAAGGTACTGAATGATCTTAAATGGGTTACTGCATTCTGTACCCTCACTTTTCTTCCTGCACAAGCTGATTCTAATGAAGGTGAAATTTGATCCAGGGACAAAGCCCTTAGCCTAGTCTTTAGTACATATTTAGTTCAGTATAAATGACAGCTCCATTTTATTGACTTGAGGTTGAAGGAAACTTTGCTTCTGTTAATTCATATGGTGAATTATCAATCCATAAAAGAAGAATTAAATATAATCCTACAGGAAAAGTGTAAACATTTTTGCAGAGTAAATGAAAGGCACCATTGCTCCACTACCCAAGTGAAACATTTACAAGTGATGTATTTTAAAACTGCAAGATGTCAAAAGGTCACGAGGGAGGAAAACATTGTAATGCAGATGAAAAACACCAGAAAACTCCTGGTTTTTCAAACAAAAAGCCCTCTCTGCTGCTTGTAGTTATTTCCTTTAATTATCCTAAATGTAACACACTTGTTTCATTTTAATTACTTGCTACAGCAAGCAATGTACTGTGTCACTTTTGTTTGGTGATCATTTCATTATACTGCTGGATTACTTATTAATGGTTTATTAATTCCCTGACATAAACGTCTACATTATCTGAATGCAATACCTCTCCTTAAGTCATTCCAGAACTTGTTCACAATAGCAATAAATGATGCAGAATTTTAAAAATAAATTGGAAGGTGTCATGCAGTTATTCAATTGCATTTTCTGCTTTTGGAAGAGAAAGTAGTGTTTAATAATCTAATTATGTCCTAAGCAGTGTTATGCCCAAGTTGCGAAATCTCCCAATGAGCACCAGGGAGCCGATATCCTATGTAAAAGCAAGAGTTTTTATTACCAAGCTCGAGCTGGGGCTCCCACCAATACCGACGCAGTGGCTATAGGGAGGAGCCCTGAGCTCTGGGTTACATTGCTTATATAGGGTATTCTCACGCCAGAAATTTGAAAAATGGGAGTTTCTGGGTTGGGAGATGTCTAATTGGTTACCTTCTGTGGAAAGGTTAGGTTTTGGGTTTTGATTGGTTCCCGTTTCCCAGGCTGGCCACGGGTTCTGATTGGTCTGTGGGTAGTGGGGTGGGGTTAAGGGATTTCTAAAGGCTCTTTTCCAGGAAACTTACAAAATGGAGTAGCTTAGATTCTTCATTCCCCCCTTCTCTAGGATCCAGGACACACCCAATCATGGGTCTGGGGTCAGCTCTATATTGTCTCCCACTAAGGGGACCATTGGCAAGGCTTTATATTGGGATCTGTGCACCATGAGCTGATGCGGCTTTTAATAAAGGCCACCAATTAGTTTAGTAAGCATGGCCTGAGAATGAGTAGCATTAACAAGATAATCGGGGCCCTACCAAGGAAGATATGAGAGTTGTGAACCAGGGGGATGAGTTGAAACAGGATTCAAACCAATTTTGAGACATTTTCCTTTCTCTTTTTTCACTCAGCCCTTCTCTTATCTTGGCCAGGGACTCCCTGACTACCCCTGAGTGACTCACGTAAAAACAACGTTTTTCCCCTAGTGCAGCACATAGGCCCCCTGAGAGACTTCATACTCAAGATACTTCTTGGGAATCAGGGCGGAGGTCTCTTTCTTCTGTAGCTTCTTCCTGCTGTGCATGGGTGTAGGCCTGCCTAGCAGAGCAGAAGTCTCTCTCTACCTGATCTAAGTCGGGGTTTTCCACATCTGAAACCAGCTTTTATCCTTGTAGTAAAAGCAATTTAGTTGGCCCCTCTCAGAGATGAAATAGACAAGGGCCAAACAGGAGACCTAACAGGATGGTTATCTCTGGTCCCTGGAAACAGAAGGCAACATTTGGGGTAAGGGTTGCAGGGTTTGTGACCCCTTCTGCTTGGTTGGTGGTGAGGCAACAGAGCTGTGCTCCAAGAATCTTGTGTTCAGTCTGAAGTTACCATCTTCCATCTGGGTGGGGGCTGAAAGACACTGTTTTGAAAATGGTGGCATCCAAGCCTAAACATGACTCAGAAAACTTAAGTGTTTAGCAATACAAGGTCTAATCTGAAAGTACACCCATAGGATCACCTAGTTATTTCCCAGGATATCTGAACCATAGCTACTCTATTTTGACTTTTAATTGTAAACTTTTTCTTAATAGCCAAAGAAGATTTCACCATTAATGATGTCAGTGCCTCTCTAGATGCAAGAATTGGGACTCATAAAATCTTCTTCTGAAAAGATCTAACTATCTAAAGGCCTATTTTGCCAGTTTTTCCCAGAGCACAGAGTGCCTTATTCCTGATTTTCACCCTGAACTCCTTTCAGGGCTGTTGAAAGTCAGCAGCTGCAACGGCCATGATTTACTC
>SJYC01031997.1:0-15310 GCA_006408675.1 Madoqua kirkii | reverse complement strand
AAGGCCTGTTTTGCCAGTTTTTCTCAGAGCACAGAGTGCCTCATTCTTGATTTTCACCCTAAACTCCTTTCAGGGGCATTGAAAGTCAGCAGTTGCAGCAGCCATGATTTAATCTTCGTAGATGTAGATGGCAGTCTTCAGTTGGCAGAGACCCTTTTTGCTCATGATTTTGAGGGGGACATTTCATGACCATTTTATCCCATGGTGCTGAGAATGTCCATTCTCAGGTTTGGCAAAGATTCTGTTGACAGGCCACTCAATGTGCTATTACTGGACTAGGCCATAAAACAGTATCCAAAATTCTCTGGACCACCTGTCTTGCTAGCTTCTTGGTCCAGGAAAATATTCCCTCTTGTTGCTTCTTGCCATATCTAGAGTTACACTGTTACCATCATCAATCTCATATGGGACAATATATTATTCTATTAGAGGCCTCACACATATATTTGACAGTATAAGAAAGAGCAATTTCGTAAAACAGGTGATATACAAATAACATAGCCAGCAGTATTAGTAAAGCCACAAGTTACGACTTACGTTAAGAACTTTCATTAGATGTAGCCCAGTATATCTCCAGGTTATCTGACTTAATCTGCCCTGTAGAATCTTTATCTTCCAGGGAAATTATATATTGGCACCATCTATAAGGCACATAGCCCAGTTTTCTAGTGTTACTAGACTGATTATCTTTAGTATGACTTAATTTTTTTTTTTCCAGTGTCAGGAGTTAGAGATGGTTTAGATAAGTGTTCCTGAGAGCCCTGGTCTCAAGGCACAGGGAAAGAAAATCAAGTTCTAACAAAATGGCGGCAGGTCTAAACCTCATGGTGGCCAGACAAAGTAAAATGGCCACCAAAAATCACAACACAGAACACAGAGTTAAAACACACAAAAGATAAACCTGGCAGTCTTCATCAAAGTGAAAGTGAAGTTGCTCAGCAGACGCTTTAACCTCAGCTCTACTAGGAAAGCCCTTAAATACAAGAACATAGTCTCTCAGAAAACCTCCTATAGACACACAGAACTTCAGATCTAAGTATTAACATCAAAGATTTCAAGGGAGGAAAGGAAGCCAGGTTGAAAAGAAGGGGGAGGAGGTGGGATGTCTCCTGCCACCTACAGATACCCAGGCATTATGGGACTTTTCCCTGGGCCTCCAGAGAAGGGAGGACTGGAACTCGGGCCTACCAGAAATCAGAACCAGAATTTGAGTTCTCTGCCAAGAGGAGGTGATCAGTCTCCAATCCTCAGCTCAGGCTGAGGGCCCTTCGGCCAGATTCCTGTGTCCAGGACTGAGGGACTAGAAAAACAGGGAAGGATAGGAAGGGTTAAGGAGAGGAAAGAGAGAGGGAAGGAGAGAGAGATCAATAAAGTCTCTTGTTCCTTACCGGTCAGGGCACTCTGGACAGTTGTCCATGTCAGGAGGAGACCAGGGACAAAAGGGACAGGGACCAGGGACAGTTGCGGCTGCTGGGTCTGGTCCATTGGCAGGCAAGCTGGCCCCTGAGTACCCCGAGTGGTCAGGATGTGAGTCTCAGTGAAGAAGAGTCTCACCAGAGTCATCATTCATCGACAAGGGGATTGTCACAGTCTGTCCCATCGTCAGGTCATCATGGAAAAGATAAGTTAGGAGAGAGACAAACATAACCCAGAAGAGTGACAGAAAGATAAGACAAAAGTGGCCGCTGAGAGTCTGTCCCAGAACAGAGAAGGCTTCAGACGGGAGCTGCGTCAGGGGCTCCACGCGATTCAGATTCAGATTCAGCTACAGACAGGAGGGGGCTCCACCCGATTATACAAATGGGAGCCACATTAGGGGCTCCTCCCGATTCAGATGAAGGGGGCGTCAAATCGAGCCCTCCTTCCAGATTGACGTCCTGGGCGTCCCCAAGGACCATTAGAGTCTGTCCCAGAACAGAGAAGGCTTCAGACGGGAGCTGCGTCAGGGGCTCCACGCGATTCAGATTCAGATTCAGCTACAGACAGGAGGGGGCTCCACCCGATTATACAAATGGGAGCCACATTAGGGGCTCCTCCCGATTCAGATGAAGGGGGCGTCAAATCGAGCCCTCCTTCCAGATTGACGTCCTGGGCGTCCCCAAGGACCATCACAGACAGACCTGCCTCCCATGCAGTTTTCCAGAAAATCAGAGACGGACAGACGCATAAGCGGAACCTTATTTCTGCTGCGGAGAGAAGATAGAAGAAAAAGTCACTGAGGATAGCCACCAAAAAAAAAAAAAATCCTACCGGGAATGATGGCATCCAGAAAGTTGGGCTTATGATATGCTTTTTAGAACTGTTTATGTGCCTGTGTTGTTGCACGGAAATTTTCTTGCTGAGGGCGGGCACCCTAGAGGTTTCTAGCCCGTTCTGTGACCCCCTTATCCTGTCACGGGAGTCTTCAAGTGGCAGGCACCCTAATGGCTTTTAAGTGCCTGACCCATGCCCTCCGGGAGAATTTTAGGCCACATCCTCAGTTGAGAAAGATTTAAGGGGAATTTCACCTGGTCGGGCTCTAGTTACTGAGGCTTACTTGTTGCAGGACCTTCAAAGTCTGCCAGAGAGTGGCCTTAGCCAGGACTTATTAATTGCCTCCACAACCATTCACCTGTTCACTGAAACTCCGGAAAAAAAGAATCAAGGACAGATCAGAGAAGAAAAGGAGGAGTGAAAGTGGAGCAAACACAACAAGAACATACAACAAATCTCGAGCGTACCTCCGAATCTGGGAGTCAGGGGGACCTGAGACGAGCGAGGGATCCCGGACGAGCTCCCAAATGTTAGACCTTGCGGTCCTTCCCTAGGACCCATCACTCCAAAGGTCACCAAGACTTGGATTCGATGCAAATAGCAAGAGGATTTATTAAGACGATGCACCGGGGTTCAGTCACCTCCAAGGAGGAACAAACCCTGGGCGCCCGTTACAGAGCAGTTTTTAAGCACAAAAATCACAAACAGGTGAGGGTAGAGTAGGGACAGTTTGATTGGTGCTCAGGTTTTAACCTTTACAGGGATTGGCTCATTTGTTTAAAAGCCACATTCCATGAGATAAGAAAGCAATCCCCCGGAAAGCCCCTGAGAGAGCCCAAAGGCCACATGAGATAAGGACCTGCTCTCAAAGGTTTAGCAAAAGTTTAACTTTTCCTCTCACTTCCACTTTACAAACGGCTTTACTTTTTTTTGTTGTTGTTGTTCAGGACACCAGTGATGAAGCATTGCAGTGGTTCCAGATGAATCAGCTTTTACATTATTTATTATGAAGAGAGTATGTTGTAAAATCTGATGAGGGGAACTATACTTAAATTCCCCCTCCTTTAATTTTTGAATTTGTATTTTTAATGTTTGGTGTGCTCTTTCTACTATAGCTTGTCCCTGAAGATTATAATGGATGCCTGTGTTATGTTTTATTTGAATCTTTGTACAAAATTTCTGGGAAGACTTAAAGTGTAAGCAAGGGCATTATCAGTTTTTAAAGCCTTTGGCAGGCCCAAATATGAAAAACAAGTAAAGAGATGTTGTATTACATCCTTATATGTCTCTCCTTTGCAAGCAGTTGCAATGATGAACTGAGAAAAAGTATCTACAGTTACATGAATAAAAGGCAATTTTCCAAATTAGGAGACATGAGTTACATCCATCTCCAGAGTGCATTAAGTCAGACCTCGAGAGTTAACTCCCATAGGTTAAACTGTTTATAGTGGTGGGACAGTGTGAGCAGGAAGGAACAATCTCTTGAGCAAATTCTTGAGGAATCTGAAATGAATATCTTAATGCAGTAGCATTTTGATGATGAAGTGAATAAGAGGCTCAGGCTTCTTCAAAAAATAGAGCCCACTGTAACCCTGGTTAATAAATCTGCCAAATCATTTAAAGGATTCAAAGGTCCAGATAGTCTGGAATGGGCTTGAATGTGGCCAACAAAGAATGCTTGTTTATGTTTCCAAATTTTCTGCTGCAATTTAGTTAACAGGTGAAAAATAGTAGTTTTATTTTTGGCCAGAACTGCAGTCTCAATGTGTGGAAACAGCCTGACCACATACTGAGAGCCAGAATAAAGGTTAAACTCCTCCTCTGCAAACATAAAACAAGCCTCTGTAACAGCTGTTGAGTTCAGCTCCTTGAGCTGAAATTTCTGGTGTTTGTAAAATCTTATGCTGATTTCTTGTAACTATAGAAGTTCTGCCATTAGCTGACCCATCTGTAAAGGCCATTTGAGCATTTGGAATGGGGAATTGTTTGCACCTAATAGGAAAAATAACTGGGTGTTTAGATTCAAAATTTAACAAAACATGTGAAGGTAAATGATGCAGAATTTGACCAAAATAGTTTCTGATAGCAATTTGCCAATTTTCATCAAATATTAAAAGAGCATCAAGCTCTTCCTTGGAATTACAATTTCTGATGGATCTTTACAAATAATTCAATGCTCCATTTTCTTCCCTCTAATATCAACATAGCTATCGAACATGGATAAGAAGCCACTACTTTTTTAACTTGAGTGGGAAGATGGACCCATTCTAGGGGGCTGTTTTGCCATAAAACTCCTGTAGATGAGGTTGGGGTAGACAGGCAAAGGAATTGCCAGCCAGTTGCTAATTCAATTCTTTTTGCATAACTATCAGATAAAGCTTTTTCAACTTTGTATAGGGCCTCCTGAGCCTCAGCAGTCAATTGCCGTTTCGAAGTTGGTCCACGATCCCCCTGCGGAATATTAAAAAGAGGCTTTAGCTCAGCAGTGATTAATTATCCAATCAATATCATCTAAAGTTTTTTGATAATCATTTAAAGTAACAATATGATCCTTTCTTAATTGTAATGAGACATGAGTCACTGTTTCTGAATATATACCCTTCCTAAGTAAGTTATGGGCATATTGATTTGAATTTTCTTTGGTGCAATTTTTAAGCCTCTAGCTGACAATGCTTGAGTTAAATTTTGGAGAATGGCTTGCCAATGAGCTCTGTCTCAATGAGCTATTAAAATATCATCCATGTAGTGAATCATATATACTTGTTCATATTTGGCCCTAATATCTTCTAAAGCAATATTAACAATTTTTTTTTTTTTTTACATAAGGTAGGGCTATTTTTCATTCCCTGAGGTAACACTTTCTATTGAAACCTTAAATAAGGCTTTTCAAAATTTTCTGATGGCAGACTAAAGGCAAATCACTTTTTATCTTTAGCACTTAAGGGAATGGTGAAAAAACAATCTTGTAAATCAATTACAATTATATTATATTCCTCTGGAATGGCTACTGAGGAGGGGGGCCCAGGCTGTAAAGCCCCTATGTTCCCCATAGTGGCATTAATAGCCTTTAAATCTTGTAAAAGTCAACACTTGCCAGATTTTTTTCTTAATGACAAAAATAGGAGTGTTCCAGGGGCTGTTAGAGGGCTCAATACGTCCCAATTTTAGTTGTTCAAAGATTAATGTTTTAGCTGCCAGTCAATAATTTTTCTTTAGGCAGAGGTCATTGTTCTACCCACACCAGATCTTGAGATATCCATGTAATGAGGTCAGCAGAAAAAACAGTGGCCTACATTAAAAATTTGGATATCCCAATCCAGTACGTAGCTATCGAGAAGTTGGGCAAATTGGCTCAATTGTTCCTGCCTGTTGTTTACCTATTCCTTTCACTGGATCATAGCCCATCTGGAGCATTTGGGAGGTCACTTTGTCTTCAGGGCTGAAAAGTAGCACTGTCATTTGAGACAGCACATCCCTCCCCCATAGGGTAAAGGGGAGTGAAGGAACTACATAGCATTGGAAAGTTCCACAGGTATCTTCAAACTGCCAATCTAACATTTTTGCACTTTTAACTACTGTGGGGGCTCTCCCTAATCCCACCAACTTATTTTCAGTGGTTGTGTTGCCCAGGATCTGGGCCAGTCTTCCCCAGAAATGCAAGAGACATCTGCTCCTGTGTCTGATAACCCCACAATAGACTTGACAATAACTAGAATAGTTTTCATAGGGTGTTTCTGAGTAATTTCTGTTATCAAAAAAAAAAAAAATCACTAGATCCAAATCCTTTCTCCTTCCTTTCACTTTGTTTAGCTGTGTGCCCTATGGCAGTGTGGTAAAGCAAAAGTAAACATTTTGCTCTTCTTTGTCCCTGGTGAATTTGTATAGTTTTAGTTGGAGAGTGAAATCATTATCCGAATTTCTCCTGTATAATCTGAATCAATCACTCCAAAGATAATTGTGAGACCTTGCATAGCTAAGGAACTTCTGCCTAATATAATACCCACCAAGCCTGTCGGTAATGGGCCTTTAACCCCTGTAGGGATTTTTATAATGGGGCTATCTGCTGTTAATATTGTTGAGGTGGTGGAACTGAGGTCCAGCCCTGCACTGCCTGTGGTTGCTCTGATGAGATCTGCGATGGGACGAAGGGTATGAATGGGTTCAGTGTCATTGCTCCAATTGTAGTCGGGGCCTGGGGCTGGCCCCTCAATCCGTTTTCCAACTGCTGGTCAGGAACTGGCAAGGTTTCATTCTTACGGAGTCTTGATCTACAGTCCTTAGCCCAGTGATATTCCTTCCAACAACGAGGGCAAGGAGACCTAGGGAGATTAGCAGACAAAGCTGGGGAGGCAGAATTTGACAGAGAAGAACCAGCTGCTTTTGGGGGACAAGCACGCATAAAGTGTCCCTCTAGTCCGCAAGAGAAGCAGGTCTTGGATAAACCAACATTCTGGCCTGGACTACAGAAATGACTCTTTGATGGGTTATTCCTGCTTATAAAAAAGGATTGTACTGCCTGTTGATAAGAATTTCCCTTTATGGCTGCAGCTATGGCAACGCCCTGCATCGTTGCTGATCCTACATCTGCACACTGCCTGATGCAATCTCCTATTTGCCCAGATTTTTTTTTTTTTTTTTAGGTCATCGAATGGCCTGGCAGGTAGAGTTAGCATTTTTAAATGCCAGTTTTTTTTTTTTTTTTTAAATCAGTATTCCAGCTGCCTCAAAATTAGAAATTACTCTGTGGACTCCCTCTGCAAGTCGTGATATAAACTCTTCATATGGATCTTCTGCTTTTTGTTTAATGTTTGAAAAGGAAAAGGTTGATTTTTTTCCCTTCAGGCAACAATTGCCAAGCCCTGAGGGCACAGGCGGTTACTTGGTCCAAAGTCTTTTTGTCTAATCCCATCTGATCTCTAAGTGTTCCAAATTCATTAGTCCCTGTCAACATACTTTTTACAATATATCTTGGGCCATATTTTTGGTTGGCATCAGCCTGTTTGGGGGCAAGATCATCAAATTCAGCTCTCCAAAAGACATATTGCCCTTCTGACAGACAAGCTTTAGCGACTATCTTCCAGTCATGGGGTGCCATCCATCTGGCCGCTAAGGCCTCTACCAGTGATACAGTATACAGGGCTTTAGGCCCATAGGAAGCACAAGCCTGTTTGAGTTCTTTAACCAATTTCATTGGAATGAGTTCCCAGTGGGGGCCTCTTCTCCCACCACTTCCGTCAAATATTACGGGAAAACAAGTCTCAATGTGGGTATCAAATTCATCCTCAGGGCTAGAGAGAACCCTTCTCCAGGGAACTTCTAGTGGAGGCCCCTCATCTCTATGGAGGGCAGGGGGGCGGGGAAGGGGAAACTAAAGCATCCCATGCCTTTCTTTTCATACACAGAAGATCTTTTAACAGTTTGATGTTTAAACCTTACGGATAGTCTAATGTGGGATGTTTCCCTTAAGCTCCTGGGAGCAGATGACCTGATTGGGGGCGTTTCTCTTAAACTCCTGAAAGCATCTTTATCTAAAAGGGACCAGTCCTCATCAAAATGGTATCAGGCTGCTGTTTCCTCTAAATCTTTCTAATCTTGAGGAGAAAGCTGATCTTTCTTCTCATCCCTAACTTCTACCTGTTCCTGGGCAGTCACTGCAGCTAGCATTTCATTCAGCTGCCAATAGCTAGGTATAGCCTGTTTTTCCTCCTCTTCCTCTTTTACATGTATCTTTATTTCTTCACTTTCCTCTTTAACATGTACCTTTTTAGATACAGAAGCAGGGTCTAAAGCATCTCTAATCATATTCAATAAGGAAAAAGTATCAGTAGATACTTTTTCTGGACCATGCTGAGTGTAAAATTTCAGCTGTTTTCTTACTTTTTTCAGGTATCTAAGTTAACAGTGCCCTCTTCTGAAAACCAAGGACATAGCTCTTGTAAGAATGTAAAAAAAGATTGAATATTGGCTTTCTTAACTTTGATTTCTCTTTTATTTAACAATTGCAAGATTACTCCTATAAAAAACTCTTTCTTTTGATTTACTGTTACACATGTCGGAGATTTAAGCCTTTTAAAGAAAGTTTCATTTCAAACTTTGTAAAGGGGGGTTTCTTTTCAACCCTGATAGAGGTCTCTTTTCAACCTTTGTAGAGGGGCTTTCTTTTCAACCCTTCAAAAGTAGGTTTTGTTTCAACCCTTCAACTGGGTTTCTTCCAACCCTTCAACTGGGTTCCTTCAATCCAATACATCCCACACCTCTTCCCTACCTATCTTATGCAGGGGGGTCCGTGACACCCTGATTGGAGTCCTAGCCATCCCAAAAACTCAGCACTGGGGGAGACCTACCTTTGAATGGCCTGTTCTGGGCACCACTTACCTGGGACGTGCCCTGGTTGGATCCAAGGTATCCAAAACGTGGACAGCGTTGGCATTGAGAGATTTATTTATTTAGAGATATAGAAGGAGATAAGGATTTATTTTAAGATATATAGAGAGATAAAGAAAGAATGCTGCAATTAAGAACATAGAGGAGAGAAAGAGGCCGATATTTGTTGGTTTACATAGAAAGCCAATAAAGTCCAAAGACAAGGGACTTACACTGTTCATGCAGGCCACAAAAGCCCACTTGAATAGTGGAGGTTGCCCTGCCTTGGGCTCCCTCTTGCATAGGTCTTAGAAGTGCGGGCAGAAAAGTAAATGCAACGAGCCCCTGCACTCCAAATGATCAGCCCAAAAAAGAGAGCAAGAAAGAGAAGAAAAAAAGAGAATTGACATGGGGGAGCCAAGCAATGATGAGTGAGACCCAAAATTATATTTTTCCATGAGACTTATATACCTTAAGCTGTACATAAAGAATAATCGATAGCACAAAGTCATTCAGGGTCAGCAGCCCCGACCCTTATCAAGACCAGATTTTCTCTCTGCATACCTATCTGTATAGACAGGTCTTAGGTGATTTACATCATCTTCTGGCCAGGAGGCCTATTAGCATTTTATGGCCCTTTTCTGATAAGGGTCCGTCAACCAGAAAACTTATTTGCCCTAAAAGTATTGTTTTTTCCAAAGTCTGGTGCCACTCTCAGAAAACATTAAATAAAGTTACTTTGTTACATAGCAATAATACAATGATTTATAACAAAGAAAGAGGAGTTTAGTGATTTATAAGAAAGAGAAAATTCATTAACACAAAAGTCTTGTATTGCTAACATCAAAATGACTATATTCCTATTTAGGCATTAGAATTACTTTGATTAATATCTTCCCAGGTGCCTAAAAGATAAAAGATATGAAGGCCTGGCAGAAATCATTATCTCAACAATGAAACCCTTCACCAATATAATTCCTAGCTCTTTAAAAGACTCTATATGTTTAAGCTTCCTGTGCCTTTCATGATTGGGAGGCTGTAAACAATCACATGAGTAGTTGTAAAAGTCTGGGGAAACCTGTCAAGCAAGTTAGAGAGCCATCAGAATGGTTTGAGCTGAGACACTTCTTTTATATTCAGGAGACTATTAACTGGAGCTCTAAGTTAAATTTTTCCAGGGAAAGGTGGTCGGGGATAGCCCCTGTTAATGTCAGAAGAGTGTAGTATAGCAGACAGTAAACAGACAGATTTTGGTTTCTGGGTAGATGCTCCGGCAGAGGACTCCTTGAGACCTGACTTGCCTTTACCTGTCAGACATCTTCCTCATGACTTTTGTCATGGGTGGGATCTCCTGTGCTGGCTCACGTAAGTGGAGGTCCATGTTTCCACAAGAGGCGAGGGCTGACTCTCTTGTTGAAACTACATAGGAACCCCGAGATCCATGTCAGCACTGGAGAGAAACCCTAAGGATCCAGCCTTAAATCGAGATGAGGCCATGTGCCCCTGCACCGACTGGAGAGGAATCCCGAGAGGCCCTTTGCAACTCACATGGAGAATTGATTTTCATGAAGTGACACGGGGGGGTCCCAGAGGTCCCTGTCACAACTCGAGAGGAACCCCAAGTTTCCTGTCACAACTCAAGAAAAACCAGGGAATTCTCTCCTCAGTGCAAGATGAGGCCCCTTTCCACTGCAGCATCTTGATAGAAATCCCACCTTCCTTCTTGAGTCTCAAAAGGGTCGTTTGCACCCTTTCTGCAACTCAAGAATTCCCTGACATACCTGTCTCCACTTGAGAGGAACATCGAGAGTCCCGCCACCACTCAAGAAGAGCCCCATTTTCCCTTTCTCATCTCGAGATGGGGGTCCATTTCCCTGCTTAATCAGGAAAGGAATCCTGACGTTCCTGTAACACCTTAAAAGGAGGCCAGTCTCATCTTGAAACTCGAGAGGAACTCCAGGTGTTGTACCACAATTTGAAAAGACTCTGATGTCCCATCCACTTGAGATAAGTCCTGCTCCCCCTGCCACGACTCAAATGGAACCTGGAGTATCAACTCACAACATGAAGGGATTACTGAGAACCCCGTGGCAGCTTTAGACATAGCCAGAGATCCCTACCTCAACTTAACAGGAGGCCTAACACCCTTTTTACACCTCAAGAAGGAAGTGGATTTCCGTGTCTCAGCACAAGAAGATGGCTTACTCCCCAGCAGAATCTCCACAGGAACCCTGAGATACAAGTCAGAACTGGAGAGAAACCCTGAGTTTCCTGCCTCAACTTGAGATGAGGTCCTAGTTCCCTGCACCCACTCAGGAGGAATCCCAGGAGGCCTCTCACAAATTGAAAGGATTTGTGACTTCCCAGAGACAAGTAGAGGCTCCCTCGGGATCTTGTTACAACCCGACGGAAGCCGCACTTTCTGCCCCAACTCGAGAAACACCTTGAGATTGCCCCTTCCATGCAAATTAAGGCCTGATTCCCCTGCACTGACTCCAGAGCAATCCAATGCCTCCCCTCACAATGCAATTGGAGACTTGACTGCCCTGAGACAACATGAGAGGCTTCCTGAGTCCCCCGGGATAGCTGCAGAGGAATCCCAAGCTTCCCACTACAACTTGAGAAAAACCAGGAGAATCTCCCCTGTGGGGCCCTAAATGGGAAACCTCAGAGGATAAAAAAAGGGGGCTAGCTTGACAGTTGGACACAGTTGGAAACAGTTGACACCTGACGGAAGTGATAGGGGTGGGGTCTGTGTTTGTCAAAGTTTTTGATTGACTCTCTTGATTTCCATGCATGTGAGGATTTGACCTTTAACATGATTGGTGCAACTGAAGGCACATAATGATTTGACCTTTAACGTGATTGGTGCAACTATGGAAAGTCCCTCCTAACCCCTCCCTGCTTGCCTATGTAAGCTGGGAATTTGCAGCAATAAAGTGGAACTGCTTCGATGGAACCCTTGACGCATCTGATTGTCTCTCGATCGCCGAGGGGCTGGGTTGGCAGACAGCAGACTCACCTCTCCTTGGGACCCCTCGGTTTTGCTGAGGGAAGTTCCACTGCCTCTACTCCTTCTGCAGAGCGGGCCCAGCAGAAACTGGCGCCCAACGTGGGGCATGAAGCGGACAAAGTGGGGCCTGAAGTGGACAGAGGGAGGTGGTGTCACCGTGCAGCTCTGAAAGAGGAGCATCGAAGGACCCTAGGCTGATCACAGCGCAGAGCTCCCTTTAGAGGCGTATCGCCCAAGGTAACCTGGATTTCGAGGTGGGCCTCCCTCCTTTATGAAGGAAGTGTCAAAAACTCTCTTATTTTCCTTCTCCTCTTTTTTTCTGATCTGTCCTTAATTCTCTTTTTCTGGAGTTTCAGTGAACAGGTGAACGGTTGTGGAGGCAATTGATAAGTCCTGGCTAGGGCCACTCTCTGGTGGACTTTGAAGGCCTTGCAACAGGTAAGCCTTAGTAACTAGAGCCCGACTGGGTGAAACTCCCCTTTAATCTTTCTTAACTGAGGATGTGGCCTAAAATCTTCCCTGTGGGCACGGGTCAGGCACTTAAAGGCCATTAGGGCGCCTGCCACTTGAAGACTCCTGTGACAGGATAAGGGGGTCATGGAATGGGCTAGAAACCTCTAGGGTGCCCGCCCCCAGCAAGAAAATTTCCGTGCAATGATGCAGGTACATAAACAGTTCCAAAAGCATACGAAAAGCCCAACTTTCTGGCCGCCACCACTCCCAGTAGGATTTTTGGTGGTTGTTCTCAGTGATTTTTTTTTCTATTCTCTCTGGGTAGCACGGGAAATAGCATCAGCAACTCTGATGAGCCTGTACTCAAGGCACTGTGATATATACTCATAAGCAGGGGATTTGAAATTTCTGATGCTCAGGCAATTAAGGTCGGGGGGACCACTGTACGGTTGGCCCCCTGGGTTGCTTTGGCCAATCTGTTCTCTTGGGACACTTGGGATCGAGTGCAAACCCTTGCTAGGCAGCAAGAGGCTCGATATGGTGAGGAACTCCCCTTAGGGTTCTGTCTGATCATTTCTGCCCTCAAGCTCTGTTTTTCACGGAGCAAGGAGCATGTCACTGATACGGGTGTCCCAAATTCAAAGTCAGAAAAACAATGGGAAAGGTTTGACAAGGAATGAGTCTTGTCAGACCAGACTACAGAGAAAGAGACTGTAGGGAATAAAGACTGTAGAGTGAGTAGTGGGCCATGGGAGCCTTTTGGGGATGATAACAAGGCAGAAGAGAATAGAGACCCCTTTGCCTTGGGACTGGGAGCCCAGGGGAGAGATCTGTACCCTTCCCTGCCTCCCCCATTTGAGGAAGTTTTGGGAACACCTTGGATGGGAGAGACAATGAGGTCACCTTGGAAAGGGAGAACCTCTCCCAGGGACCCTTGGGGATCCCCGCTGCCCTTTACTGGGCTGACTCAGGTCTTTCCTGTAAATGTTAACCCAGTGGGGGGGGCGGATAGGCTGGCAGCCTGGTACCCCTGGGAGGCCAATGATTTAAAAGAGCTTAAAAAGGCAGTAGCAGAGGATGGCCCAAACTCTCTGTGGGCAGAAACTATTCTCCAGGGCCTGGCTCATCAACCTTGTACTACTCAGGACTGGAAGTTGCTATGTAAGGCAGTACTTCCCAGCAACACCTATATCAAATGGTGTGCCTTTTTCAAGGAAGAGTGTCATGCTCAGGCAGAAAGAAATCAAGCTACCAATCCTGCTATCCTAGTGACTTTCGGGATGTTGTCAGGGACAGCAGATCAATGGAGTACAGGACCTCAACAGGCCACCATTCCTGCTCCTTATACAGATCAGGTATGGGCCATATGCCTGGCCACCTGGAAGAAGCTTGCAGAGGGCTCCAGTGAGCCCCCTATATTGGGCATCACTCAAAAAAATAATGAAGACCTCTCCACCCTCATAGATCGGGTGCAAAAGAGTATACAGAGGAAATTCCCTCTGGGGCCTCTGAGAGATCAATTTATTAAGCTATTAGTCTGGGAACGGATGAACTCAAACCATAAGTTGGCTTGTGCAGGACAGAAAGACCACTCTATGGAGCGATGGATTATAGCCACCAAAGACGTAGGGACACAAAGCCATCAGACCCAGTCTATTTGGACTGCCCGTCAGGCTAAGACTGAAGCCCTTACCGAGATGATGACTAAGGCCCTCTCTGCTATGACAGCCACTGGGGGGACCACATCCAAGGGATACTTAGCCCCCCCCAAAATCGGGGAGATGCTTTGGCTGTGGACAAGAGGGACACTTTAAGAAGGAGTGCCCTCAAGATGGGGGAAGACCTACTGGTCAGAGGCCTCCCATTACTCTATGCCCGTGATGTAGGGGAGGATATCACTGGAAGGCAGAGTGCAAATCTAAATTTGATGAAGATGGAAAGCCTTTAAACTAGATGAGGGGCAACCTCCAGCCCCGTCACCCCAAGAAGGACCCCGTTTCTTGCCAGATCATATTGAAAACCCCCAGATGAGGCTTGCTCTGGCCCCCTACAAGGCTAGTGGGGATCAATAAAACCAAAGAGCCCCCCAGAGCCAATTGGACTGTGCCTATTGTGCCTGGATTAAGGCCTAAAATGAATATATCATAGGAGGAAAGAGATTTCGATGTCTGATCAACACAGGAGCTGATCGGACCATCCTCAGGGCAGAGGAGGTCCCACCTAGCTGGAAATTGGTCTCTGGGCCTCAATTATTGGGTGTTGGGGGGGGACACTCAATCTAAGAAGACTGCTGAGTGGCTCCCCTGGAAAGATGTTGATGGTTCTATGGGAGAGGTTTGGCCCCTGATAGCTTCTGGATTGAATACAAATCTGCTTGGCCAGGATATTTTGGAACAAGCAGATGTATATATTACTACTGATTATAAGGGCCTTTATGATGACCTCGATGAGGAAGAATATCAACAACATTATAAACATTCTCCCATATCAAACTATAGAGGAGATCACGAATTTGATAAACTTCACAAGGGAGAGCTTTCTAACCCGATGGAAGGTGTACCCTCAATCCTAAAAGCCACTGTCCCCCAGGTCCCTCCTATACAATGGAAACCCGGGCCCCCAATATGGGTGGAGCAGTGGCCTCTTCCAACTACTAAGCTACAAGCCCTCAGAGAAATTATCTCTGAACAACTAAATTTGGGACATATCTGTCCTTCCACTAGCCCTTGGAATACCCCGATATTTGTAATTAAAAAATCCTCAGGAAAATGGAGGATGTTATAAGATCTTAGAAAGATCAATGAGAGAATGATCATCCGGGGGACACCCCTAAGGGGGTTACCCTGGATGCCAGCTATTCCTAGTAATTTATGTCTTATGGTAATAGATATCAAAGACTGTTTCTTTTCTATACCTCTACAATCCCAATATTGTGAAAATTTTGCCTTTTTGATACCCTCCACTAACTTCGAGGGGCCTGATGAGCATTTTGAATGGACAGTTTTACCACAGGGAGTGGCAAACAGCCTTGCCTATTGTCAAAACTATGTAAAAGATCTTCTCCAGCCAGTTAGAGATCTAATGTATATTAAATTGTATGTTTATATGAATAATATCATCTTGGGTGCCCCTACCGGTGAACAGCTGACAGAAGCATATAAAATTTTACAAAAGTGTTTATCAAAAGGGAGACTCCATATATCCTCTGATAAAGTCCAGGTTGTCCTG
>SJYC01031995.1:0-38258 GCA_006408675.1 Madoqua kirkii | reverse complement strand
TAACCCAGTAGATGGCAATTTGTCTCTATTTCCTCTGCCTTTTCTAAAACCAGCTTGAACATCTTGAAGTTCAAGGTTCACATATTGCTGAAATCATCCGCTACCTATGACTTTTAGACAACTGAGGGGACTTTTAGGAATCACAGGCTACTGCTGCATTTGGATTCCAGGTTATGGGGAACTTGCCTGGCCTTTATATAAATTTCTAACTGAAACTCAACAAGCCCAAGCTGACAAACTGGTTTGGTCTCCAGATACTCAAAAGGCTTTTAAGTCTCTTCAGACTGCTATTCTGCAAGCTTCCACTTTCAGCTTGCCCACAGGGTCAGAATTTGTCACTGAAAGAAAAAGTACAGCCTTGGGAGTTTTGACAAAACCCCTAGGGCTTCACCAGAAACCTATAGATGTAGTGTCACATGGGTGGCCACACTGTCTAATAGTAATTAAGGCAACTGTTTCATTAACACCTGAATCCCTCAAAATAATTAATAGGTGATTTCTTACTGTACTGACTTCTCATGATTTGAGTGGACTGTTAAACTCTAAGGTTAATAGTTGGATGACAGACAGTAGTCTTAAATATCAGTCCTTGTGTGGTTCCAAGGATCAAAAACTAAGTTTAAAGTTATTGGAAACTTAAATCCAGCCACTTTCCTTCCTGAAAAGGAAAATGAAACACCTGATCACAATTGTTCCCAATATCTAACTTTAAACTATGCAGTTTAGGAAAATCTGATGGATACCACATTGGACAATCCAGATATGGAAATATTTACCGATGGCTGTTCTTTTGTTCGGGGTGGGAATTGTAAAGCAGGTTACACTATGATGGCTGAACAGGTTTTAGAGGCAAAATCTCTCCCCCAGGGAATGAGTGCTGTTAGAGGAGCTTATGTCCAGAGCTCTAGAGTTAAGCAAAAGGCAGCGAGTAAAAAATCTATGCTAAGTATGCTTATTTGACTTTACATGTTCATGCTGCAATATGGAAAGACAGTTTAAAATGGCAACAGGAGAACCTATTAAGCATTTCAGAGAGATTGAGAGACTTTTAACTGCTATATATTGTCCTAAAGAATTAGCTGTTATCTACTGCAAAGGGCACAGCAGGGCCAAGAGTATAGTAGCTGAAGGCAATCAGCTGGCTGGCTGTCAAGCCAGAAAAGTGGCACTTTCCAAAACCCCCTCACTGCAGACACCTTTGATCTAGACAGGTTCTGTGGAACAGAAAAAACAAAACAAAACAAAACAAAAACAAAAACAAAACACAATATACTGAGGAAGAATTAGAAAGATATGAGAAAAGAGGAGCAAAGATTACTGATAAGGGATTTTTACAGTCCAAGGATGGACAATTAATTCCTGAAAATGCTTAATGGAAAATTCTTAAGGGTTTACACCAGAGTTTTCATTTAGGTGTAGAGAGTACTTACCAGATGGCTTCTCATTTGTTTGAAGGTGAAAATGTAATGAAGACTAAAGAACATTATCAAAAGATGTGAGGTTTGTCAGAAAAATAACCCAAAGACTGAAAAGCTAACAAAATCCTGGGTTACAACGAAGTGGAAAATATCCTGGAGAGGACTGGGAAATTGATTTTACTCATATGCCAAAAGCAAATGGATATTCTTGCTTACAAGTTTGGGTGGCTACCTTTACTGGATGGATGAGGCTTTTCCGTGTCATAGTGAACAGGCTATAGTGGTTAAAGAATTTTAATCCATGATATTATTCCCAGGTTTGGGCTGCCATGGAGCCTTCAGGGTGACAATGGCTCCACCTTTAAAGCCCCTGTAACTCAGGGAGTGTCAAAAGTTCTAGGAATAGAACATCACTTACACTGTTCCTGGAGACCCCAATCCTCAGGAAAGGTTGATAAAAGCTAATGACATTATTAAGTGCCATCTGCACAAATTACCTCAAGGTACACAGAACAACTGGATAAAAGTTCTACCCATAGCTCTAATGAGGGCTCAAATTTCCAAAGGAGGAATGTATTTATGGGAAGCCTTTCTTATGCACAGACATTGTTATAGACCCTGAAGACTTGGAATTAACTAATTATGTAGCTCAGCTCTCAGCTTCTCAACAGGCATTAGCAGAACCCCTGGAGGTGACTCCTGACTCTGCCTCTGAGTCTAGCAAGACTCTATTTGAACCGGGAACCAAGGTCTTCATAAAACCATTGGGATCTTGGGGCCAATCCCTTGAGCCCGTCAGGGAAGGCCCTTAATTGGTAATTCTTTCTTCATTGATAGTTGTCAAAGTACCAGGAATTGATTCCTGGGTGCATCACACTTGATATGAGGGAGCATCCTGACCAGAACAAAGTGATGTCATTTCATGTCTTTGTGATGTCATTTCATGTCTTTACTTTGTAGGCTCTGACTTTGTATTTTTCAGACGAGCCTGATAATCTATGTGAGCTTGCTTCTGCTGACTCCAAAAATCCTGAGTCTGCCATTTGATCCTCAAGACAATGCCTTCCTGTCCTGGGCTCACTCCTACACTGCATTCCACAATTGGTCTAACTGCTGGGTCTGTGGAGTGCTCCCCTCTTCAACAGTGGAAGGCTTCCTGTAGTAGGCATCTCCACTTCAAGGAAAGAACTTTCTCCAAGTCTGTGAATACCTTTGACAACAACAATCATATGTGATGCCTCTTCTTAATGTGATGACATCTAGCGATCCTTAAAAAGTACATTTTGTACTTTAGCAACAGACATTATGTGACTTTTAATTTTGATTATACATTGTCTTGGTTTAATGACTATTCTGCTACACATAAGAAGGTAAATGGGTCTAGATCTGGTGGCTTTTTACTTGATGTTTACCAAATATGGGATGAAGTTATATGGCTAACTCATGAAAAGAGACGCCTAGTATCTTGTGCCTCCATATGCTGAGGAGAAGGCAATGGCACCCCACTCCAGTACTCTTGCCTGGAAACTCCCATGGACGGAGGAGCCTGGTAGGCTGCAGTCCATGGGGTCGCTGAGTTAGACACCACTGAGCGACTTCACTTTCACTTTTCACTTTCATGCACTGCAGAAGGAAATGGCACCCCACTCCAGTGTTCTTGCCTGGAGAATCCTAGGGATGGTGGAGCCCAATGGGCTGCCGTCTGTGGGGTAGCAGAGAGTTGGACATGACTGAAGCAACTTAGCAGCAGCAGCAGCAGCAGCCATATGCTGGGAACAAATAAAGCCATCCCCAGAAGTTAGCCAACAACTTAATTATAATGATTGGAAACACTTGGGATTTTTGCCTCAGGAAATATGCAATGTAATCTCTCCTGTTTTCTCCAATCCCAGTTCAGGTCTTCCCTTTGCCTGGCCAGGCACTAGTTGGGACTAGATATCTCAGTCACGCTGGTTTGCTCCAAACGGGGCCTACTGGATATGTGGTTCTTACCTCTGGGCATGGCTTCCCCCTGGCTGGATAGGGAGAAGAACCCTGCTGCTGCTGCTGCTGCTAAGTCGCTTCAGTCATGTCTGACTCTGTGTGACCCTGTAGATGGCAGCCTACCAGGCTCCTCCATCCTTGGGATTCTCCAGGCAAGATCGCTGGAGTGGGGTGCCATTTCCTTCTCCAATGCATGAAAGTGAAAAGTGAAAGTGAAGTCGCTCAGTAGTGTCTAACTCTTCACAACTCCATGGACTGCAGCCTACCAGGCTCCTCCATCCATGGGAGTTTCCAGGCAAGAGTACTGGAGTGGGTTTCCATTGCCTTCTCCAAGATGAACCCTAGATCTAGCTTTTACTCAGGGTTTCATATTTTCAGAGCTTCCAGAGAAGCCTGCTAATTTACAACACCTTAGAACTTGAAGGGCAAGGTCTGTATTTCACTGGTATGATTATTTGGCTGAGTTTTTGTTCCCTCTCTGGGAACTACAGATATTATGCTTTAAGTGGATGCTCTAACTTTACTCAACAGGCTTTACAAGATTCTCAAAAAGCTATTTCAGCTCTTAATGCTGAACAAATACAAATTAGAAACATGGTTTTACAAAACAGATGGGTCTTATTCTGACAGCTACACAAGGAGGAACTTGTACCATTATTCATACTCAGTGCTGTACATATATACCTGATATGAGCACTAATGTTACTTGCTTTACTAAACATATGAACAAAATGATTCATATGGATACTCCTGAATCCTCAACTGCCTCAGTTTGGGAGATGCTAACTAGGAGATCCAACCAGTCCATTCTGAAGGAGATCAGCCCTAGGATTTCTTTGGAAGGAATGATGCTAAAGCTGAAACTCCAGTACTTTGGCCACTTCATGCAAAGAGCTGACTCATTGGAAAAGACTGATGCTGGGAGGGATTGGGGTCAGGAGGAAAAGGAGACAACAGAGGATGAGATGGCTGGATGTCATCACTGACTCGATGGACGTGAGTCTGAGTGAACTCCAGGAGTTGGTGATGGACAGGGAGGCCTGGTGTGCTGCGATTCATTGGGTTGCAAAGAGTCAGACACGACTGAGGGACTTAACTGAACTAGTTCCCCATGGTGGAAAACTATCCTAATTGTAATGATTTTGATTGCTCTGTTTTTACTATTTTCTCTCTCCATCTGTAACTGTGTAGCTGGATTTGTTTCTAGTTGCATGACAGCTTTTAAGTTACAAATGGTTGCTCAAACTCCTGCAAATGTGGCAGCTCCCTCCAACCATTACTTGCTTCCCTGGATCAGAGACCTTCAATATTAGGGTTAGAGTGTCTTGCCTCACCAGTTTAGTGATGACATCCCTTATCAGCTTGGAAGCAGTTACAGAATGAGAATGATGCCCCTTTCCCTAGGCAACATAATTCTCCTAAAATGGGGGAATGAGAGGGTAAGGAAGGCAGGCCAGGGGTCTCCAAACGAAAGAAATAGGCTGCAAGTCTCAGACATTTTTTTCTCTCTCTCTTAAGCAGCAGGAGGAAACAAACTACAAGTGTTCAATTTTTTTCCCCCTTCTCTATATGAATTTTAAAACAGGTTTCTTTTAAAATTCTGTGTTGCCATAAAGACACCTGGTTCCACCTGAACTTAACTATTCTCAAACCTTAAACTAACCAATCCACTTTTCTTATGGAAACATTTGTCTTAGGCTATGTTAATGAACTATGTATTTACCCTAGACAGTCTTCACCTTGTTTGCCTAAGACTCAGAACCCACTAGAAAAACCAGTATGTTTTACTCATGCAAATGTTCTCTTAAGCTATGTTAATGAGACTGTATTTGCTTGGAAACCTGCTTTTCTTCAAGATTCATGTCAATCGTTTTATGGCCCAGGACAACTCACCTTGTGCCAATGTTATCTCAAAATGCATGTTGTGGGTGAGGGGCCTGGGGCCAGGCTCTGAGTTTTCAGACATTTCCTTTCTCTAATTAGCAGACTACTAGTAACTATATAATCTCTGGCTAAAGACTAGCAGTGGGGCATTCTTTCTGCCCCCTTCTGATGTCCATGTCAGAAGCTTTCTTTTATATTTTAATAAAACTTTATTACACAAAGCTCTGAGCGATCAAGCCTCATCATTGGCCCCAGATTCAATTCCTCTCCTCCAGAGGCCAAGAATCCTGGCGTCTTTCCTGGCTCAACAACCTTTAACACTATTCATTTTGAACTCAGCTTCTTCCGGGGAGCATAGAGTAGGGTATTGTTTCTATCTACTCTGTCCTTCTCTTTTAGTTGATAGATTCGAACATTTACATTTAACGTAATTACTGCTGGGCTAGGGCTTCAGTGGGATTTGTTTCTTCTACTCTATTCCTTTGGATTACTTGTTCCATTTTTATAATTCCATTTTATCAATAGTGGTTTTGTATCTCTTTCTGTAGATATTTAGTTCTTGTATTATGTATATGTAAGTTTTCATAGTCCTCTGGTGTCAAGATTTCACCAGTTTCAGGGAAGTGCAAAAACCTTTCAATCCTTTAAGATCCTTTACTATTAGTTGTTCAGTTGCTAAGTCACGTCCGAATATTTGCAACCCCTAAACTGCAGCAAACCAGGCTTCCCTGTCTTTCACTATCTCCTGGAATTTACTCAAACTCATGTCCATTGAATCAGTGATGCTATCTAACCATCTCATCCCTTTCTGCCCCCTTCTCCTCTTGTCCTCAATCTTTCCCACCCATAAGGTGGCCAAATTATTGGAGCTTCAGCTTCAGCCTCAGTCTTTCCAATTAATGTTCAGGACTGACTTCCTTTAGGATGGACTGGTTGTATCTCCTTGCTGTCCAAGGGAATCTCAGGAGTCTTCTCCAGCACAATTTAAAAGCATCAGTTCTTCAGCACTCAGCCTTCTTTATGGCCAACTCTCGCAACCATATGTTACTGGAAAAACCATAGCTTTGACCATACAGACTTCTGTCAGCAAAGTGATGCCTTGGCTTTTAAATACACTTTTTTCATAGTTTTTCTTCCAAGGAGCAAGGGTCTTTTAATTTCATGGCTGCAGTCATCATCCACCATGACTTTGGAGCCCAAGAAAATAAAATCTGTCACTGCTTCCATTCCCCCCCGCCTCTATTTGCTATAAACTGATGGGGTCAGATGCCATGATCTTCGGTTTTTGAATGTTAAGTTTTAAGCCAGCTTATTCACTCTCTTCTTTCACCTTCAAGAGACTCTTTAGTTTCTGACTTTCTGCCATTAGGGTGGTGTCACCTCCCTATCTGAGACTGCTGGTATTTTTCCCAGCAATCTTGACTCTAGCTTGTGACCCATCCAGCCCAGCATTTTGCATGATGTACTCTGTATATAAGTTAAATAAGCAGGGTGACAATATACAGCCTTGATGTATTCCTTTCCCAATTTGGAACCAGACCATTGTTCCATGTCTGGTTCTAACTGTTGCTTCTTGTCCTGCAAACAGATTTCCCAGGAGACAGGTAAGGTGGTCTGGTATTCCCATCTAAGAATTTTCCACAGTTTGTTGTAAACCAT
Source organism: Madoqua kirkii (assembly GCA_006408675.1). Taxonomy (NCBI): domain Eukaryota; kingdom Metazoa; phylum Chordata; class Mammalia; order Artiodactyla; family Bovidae; genus Madoqua; species Madoqua kirkii. Next base: position 31,314 of record SJYC01031995.1, on the reverse strand, counting down.
ACAGTCAAAAGCTTTAGCGTAGTCAATGAACGGTTTTTTGCTTGTTTGTTTGTTTGTTTTAATTCCTTGCTTTTCTATGATCCAATGGATGCTGGCAATTTGATCTCTGGTTCCTATGCCTTTTCTAAATCCAGCTTGTACATTTGCAAGTTCTTGGTTGACATACTATTGAAGCCGACCTTGAAAACTTTGAGCATTATCTTGCTAGAATGTGAACTGAGTACAACTGTATGGCAGTTACTATCAGACAATGTTATAATTTTGCTTCAGATATAATTTAGAAAACTTAAGAAAAAATTCCACTGTATTAATATATTTACTCTTTGTATTATTCAAGCTCCTTCCCTAATATTTCAAGTTTCCTCTTTTTATCATTTCCTTTCCAATTCAAGAACCTCCTACCGGTCTTTTACTTTTTTAAAAATAAGGTAGATCTACTGGTGACAAACTCTTCTAGTTTTCTTCATCTGAGAATGTCTTGATATCTAACCCCTTTATTCCTGGTGAATATTTTCACTGCATATTAAATTCTGAATTACAGTTCTTTGTTTTCAGCACTTAGAAATGTAATGCCCCTTCTTTCTGGCCTCTTTGTTTTCTGATAAGAAACTTGATATGATTTAAATTGCTTTTCAGTTATAAGTAAAGTATTATTTTTTTCTTTCTGCTTTCAAGAGTTTTCACTATAAGTTTTCAGAATTTTGATTGTTATCTTGGCAAGATATTTTTTTGGGTGTATCCTATTTGGGGTTAGCTCAGCTTCTTGAATTTGTAGGTTTATGTCTTTCACCAATTTTTTCCCCCAGCCATTAAATAGCCTTTCAACCCCACCCTCTTGCTCCTCACCCTCTAGGACAGAGATGAAATAAATATTAGACCATTTGTTATACTACCAAAGATCTCTGGGGCTCTATTTACTTTTTTTCCAATCTTATTATTCTCTGCTGGTTAATTTCTATTGCTTTACTTTCACTGATCTTTTCACTATTGTTTCCACTCTAGTAAGCTTATTATTTCTTTTATTGTTTAGTTTTAAAATTTCCATTTGATTCCTCTTTATATTTTGTACTTCTTTGCTGAGACTTTAGTTTTTTTGAAGCATTTTCATAAATTTTCATTCTAGTATTTTTATCTAGCCTGCTTTAAATCCTTTGTTAGATAATTCCCATCTCTGTATATTAAGACAATTGTCTTACTCAAGATAGTCCTGATTCTTGGTATCTATCAGTGGTTTTCAGTTGTAGCCTGGACATTTTTGATTACTACGAGACTGGGACCCTACTTAAATCTTCTGTTTTACAAGCACCTCTGACATCAGCAGAGAAAGGCAGACCTCACCCCACTTCTGCCAAGTGGAGGTGAAAGTCCACCACCCTGGCTAGGAGAGTATAATTAATTTTATGCTTCAATTTGATTAGGCTACAGAATGCCTAGATAGCTAAAGATTATTTCTAAATGTCTGTGAGAGTGTTTCCAGAAGCAATTACTAGCACTTGAATTGGTGAGCTGAATAAAGCTAACTGTCCTCCCCAAAGTGGGTGGATATCATCCAATCTATCAAGAGCCTGAACAGAACAAAAGTTCAGGCCTGAATTGCTTGGGTTTAATATATCAATATTCTCCTGCCTTTAGTGTTTCTGGTCAATCTCCTCTTCTTTCCACCTCCCTCTAGTTTCTCAGGAGAACCCTAAATGCCAAGTGCCAGTTTGAGGGTAGGGAAGAATGCCTTGCAATTGTTCCCTACATTACTTTCAAAAACACTATAGAGGAAAGGCCTCCTTACCACTGGGTGACCATGACAATCTCAGCTTCTTTTAGCCTTTTCTGAAATCATATCAGCAAGACTATCATGGAAGTCTAGGCTCCCCACTTAACCTATGCTGAGAGGGATAAGGGTACATTTTATTCCACCATGTTTGGCTGCAGTAAAGCATTTATTGTCTGTTAAGTTTTCTCTCTTGCTAAGTTGCCTCTTTTTGGTCCTTATGTATTTTCCCCCAAAGCCCATATGTTGAAGCCCCCAGTGTGGCTATACTGGGAAATAGGGTTTCTAAGTAATTAATAATTAAAGTTAATGATGTCATAATATTGGGTTTTGATTCAATAGGAATAATTCCTTATATAAAGCACACCAGAGAACTAGTGCTCTCCCCACCCAGGCCCCCTCCCTATGTACACACACCAAAAAATGACCATGTAACTATACAATGAGAAAGAGGCCATCTACATATCACGAAGAGAGCTCCCACTGGAAACCAAGTCAGCTAGACCCTTGATCTTGGACTTCTAACCTCCAGAGCTGTGAGAAAATTAATTCCTGCTGTTTAAGCCACCCATTCTGTGGTATTTATGACAATCCTAGTAAACTAATAGATTGCCTTGGCTCAAAGTTTTCCATGGGGTTGCAATCAAACTGTCACCCAGGATCATCCCAGGGTTCAACTTCCACACTAACATGATGTTGGCAGGATTCAGTATCTTGTGGGATGCTGGACCAAGGAACTGTATTTCACTAGCTATTGTGAGGAGGCCTCTCTCAGTTCCATGGCACACAGGTCTCTCCAAAGGGCAGCTAACGATATGGTAGCTGGTTTCCATCACAGCAAGGAACTGAAGGAGCAAGGGAATAGGAGAATCTGGGAGCAACTGTCTGCTCAAGACGGAAGCCAGTCTTTTACTTCAACCTAATCTCAGCAGTGACATCCCATCACCTTTTCATTAGAAATGTCACTAAATCTAGCCCACACTCAAAGAGAGATTTTTAAAGGGGCTGAATACTAAGAAGTAGGTATTATTGGAGATCATCCTAGAGGCTCCCTACAAGGTCTCACACCATCGTTATTATCTGGTTCATGAAGATCTTTTCTGTACAGTTCTTCTATGTATTCTTGCCACCTCTTTTTAATAGCCTCTGCTTCAGTTTGATCCCTACCATTTCTGTCCTTTATTGAGCCCATTTTTGCATGAAATGTTCCCTTGGTTTCTCTAATTCTCTTAAAGAGATCTCTAGTCTTTCCTGTTCTATTGTTTTCCTCTATTTCTTCCAACTGATCAGAGGAAGGCTTTCTTAACTCTCCTTGCTATTCTTTGAAACTCTGCATTCAGATGTTTTTATCTTTCCTTTTCTCCTTTGCTTGTCACTTCCCGTCTTTTCAGAACTATTTGTAAGGCCTCCTCAGACAGCCATTTTGCTTTTTTGCATTTCTTTTTCTTGGGGATGGTCTTGATTCCTGTCTCCTGTACAATGTCATGAACTTCCACCCATAATTCATCAGGCATTCTATCTATCAAATCTAGTCCCTTAAATCTATGTCTCATTTTCACCGTAGAGTCATAAGGGATATGATTTAGGTCATACCTGAGTGGTCTAGTGGTTTTCTCCACTTTCTTCCATTTCAGTCTGAATTTGGCAATAAGGAGTTCATGTTCTGAGCCACGATCAGCTCCTGGTCGTGTTTTTGCTGACAGTATAGAGCTTCTCCATCTTTGGCTGCAAAGAATATAATCAATCTGATTTCAGTGTCGACCATCTGTTGATGTTCATGTGTAGAGTCTTCTCTTGTGTTGTTGGAAGAGGGTGTTTGCTATGACTAGTGCGTTCTCTTGGCAGAACAGAACTCTATTAGCCTTTGCCCTGCTTCATTCTGTACTCCAAGGCCAAATTTGCCTGTTATTCCAGGTGTTTCCTGACTTCCTACTTTTCCATTCCAGTCTCCTATAATGAAAAGGACATCTTTTGGGGTGTTAGTTCTAGAAGGTCTTGCAGGTCTTCATGGAACTGTTCAACTTCAGCTTCTTCAGCATTACTGGTTGGGTCATAGACTTGGATTATCATGACACTGAATGGTTTGCCTTGGAAATGATGAGAGATCATTCTGTCGTTTTTGAGATTGCATCTAAGTACTGCAATTTGGAATCTTTTGCTGACTATGATGGCTACACCAATTTTTCTAAGGGATTCCTGCCAACAGTAGTAGATATAATGGTCATCTGAGTTAAATTCACCCATTCCAGTCCATCTTAGCTCACTGATTCCTAGAATGTCCATGTTCACTCTTGTCATCTGTCAGTTTTCATTCCAATCCCGAAGAAAGGCAATGCCAAAGAATGCTCAAACTCCTGCACAGTTGCACTCATCTCACATGCTAGTAAAGTAACCCTCAAAATTCTCCAAGCCAGGTTTCAGCAATATGCGAGCCATGAACTCACAGATGTTCAAGCTGGTTTTAGAAAAGGCAGAGGAACCAGAGATCAGATTGCCAACATCCGTTGGATCATCAAAAAAGCAAGAGAGTTCCAGAAAAACATCTATTTCTGCTTTATTGACTATGCCAAAGCCTTTGACTGTGTGGATCACAAGAAACTGTGAAAAATTCTGAAAGACATGGGAATACCAGACCACTTGACCTGCCTCTTGAGAAATCTGTATGCAGGTCAGGAAGCAATAGTTAGAACTGGACATGGAACAACAGACTGATTCCAAATAGGAAAAGGAGTACGTCAAGGCTGTATATTGTCACCCTGTTTATTTAACTTATATGCAGAGTACATCATGAAAAATGCTGGACTGGAGGAAGCACAAGCTGGAATCAAGATTGCCAGGAGAAATATCAATAACCTCAGATATGCAAATGATACCACCCTTATGGCAGAAAGTGAAGAACAGAAAAAGCAAGAGAGTTCCAGAAAAACATCTATTTCTGCTTTATTGACTATGCCAAAGCCTTTGACTGTGTGGATCACAATAAACTGTGGAAAATTCTGAAAGAGATGGGAATACCAGACCACCTGACCTGCCTCTTGAGAAATCTGTGTGCAGGTCAGGAAGCAATAGTTAGAACTGGACATGGAACAACAGACTGATTCCAAATAGGAAAAGGAGTACGTCAAGGCTGTATATTGTCACCCTGTTTATTTAACTTATATGCAGAGTACATCATGAAAAATGCTGGACTGGAGGAAGCACAAGCTGGAATCAAGATTGCCAGGAGAAATATCAATAACCTCAGATATGCAAATGATACCACCCTTATGGCAGAAAGTGAAGAACTAAAGAGCCTCTTGATGAAAGTGAAAGAGGAGAGTGAAAAAGTTGGCTTAAGGCTCAACATTCAGAAAACTAAGATCATGGCATCTGGTCCCATCACTTCATGGGAAATAGATGGAGAAACAGTGGAAGCAGTGGCTGACATTATTTTTCTGGGTTCCAAAATCACTGCAGATGGTGACTGCAGCCATGAAATTAAAAGATGCTTACTCCTTGGAAGAAAAGCTATGACAAACCTCAACAGCATATTAAACAGCAGAGACATTACTTCGCCAACAAAGGTCCATCTAGTCAACAATATCGTTTTTCCAGTGGTCATGTATGGATGTGACAGTTGGACTATAAAGAAAGCTGAGCACCGAAGAACTGATGCTTCTGAACTGTGGTGTTGCAGAAGCCTATCAAGGAGATCCAACCAGTCCATCCTAAAGGAGATCAGTCCTGGGTGTTCACTGGAAGGAATGATGCTAAAGCTGAAACTCCAATATTTTGGCCACATGATACAAAGAGCTGACTCATTTCAAAAGACCCTGATGCTGGGAAAGATGACGTCAGGAGAAGAAGACGACAGAGGATGAGATAGTTGGATGGCTTCACTGATTTGATGGACATGGGTTTGGGTAGACTTGGGGAGTTGGTGATGAATAGGGATGCCTGGCGTGCTGTGGTTCATGGGATCGCAAAGAGTCAGACACGACTGAGCAACTGAACTGAACTGAACAAGGTTTCAATGGCCAAATGGGACAATTTAAGCAGCATAATAAATGATGACTCTAATGGATTAAAACTGACAGAATAAAAATCCATGAGTCCACACTGTTATATAAAAAAAAATTGAATAAATAAACACATATCTTCAACACATGATGAGGTTATGTCCTGATAAACCCATCATAAACTGAAAATACATTTATTACACCTAACTTACTGGACATCACAGTTCAGCCAAGCCTATCTTAAATGTGCTTAGAACACTTAGGTTACTCTACCTAAAGTTGGAAAAAGTCATCTAACACAATACCTATAGTAAACTATTGACTATCTCATGTATTTTATTGAATACTATATGGAAAGTAAAGATCTAGAATGGATGTATGGAATGGTTGCAAGTGTATTTGTTGTTTACCTTTGTGACTGTGTGGCTGACAGTTTAACTGTCACTGCCTAGCATCATTAAGAGTAGCATATTACTTATTATCAGCTCAGGAAATGATCAAAGTTCAAAATTCCATGTACAGTTCGTACTCAAATTTGCTTTTGCAAAACACAAAATTATAAACTGAATCACTATAAGTCAGGGACTGTCTCTAGATAAATGAAAGGAAAAGGAAAAAGCTATTCCTTACAGTACAATTCCATTTAACAAATGTAGAAAGAAAATTACCATTTGGTACATACCACATAAATAAATGCTGTGAGCAAGAATGGAATCTAAAATTACTGGATGAAATCTGATTCTAAAAAATAAGGTAAATGCAAAGTCTTAAATCTTCTCCCCACAGGCTACTTATTAATTTATAAAGAAAAATTTTAAGTTTATAGTACACAAATCTAATAACAGAATAACCAGACTTAACCAATAACGATATCAATTTCATATACTTGTAATATGCTACACAAGAAAGATACATCACTTCTGTAATGTCTTGCCAAAAATGCATAACCTTAATTTAATCAATCAGAAAACCGAAACTGAAGGACATCTTACAGAATAATTTTCCAATACTCCCAAGTGTCAAGGGCATCAAAGAAAAAGAAAACCTAAAGAATTGTTTAAGATTGAAGGTGGCTAAGATGATAGGAAAAACAAACACATGGGATCCTAAATCAGATTTTGACCAGAAAAATTAGTGTGGATAGTGAAATTTAATTAGTCTGTAAATTAGTAAATAGTATTGTATAGGTGTTTTCTCAATTAGTTATGTAATATGCGAACATTAAAAGCTGGATGAAAGGTATACCAGGTCTCTGTGTTTTGCTGTTATTATATTTAAAACAGCTTTGCCTGCTTGCTAGGATGGTTCAGTCCTGTCCAACTTTTTGCGACCCTATGAACCATAGCCTGCCAGGCTCCTTTGTCCATGGGATTCTCCAGGCAAGGATACTGGAGTGAGTTGCCATTTCCTTCTCCAAGGGAATTTTCCTGACCTAGCAATTGAACGTGTGTCTCTTACATCTCCTGAATTGAGAGGCAGGTTCTTTACTAGCAGCGCCACCTGGCAAGCCCACAAATGTGTATTTAACTACTAGCAATAACTCTTCTAGTCCTCTTCAGCCCTAGGCAACTACCAATATATTTTGTCTCAATACAGTTGCCTATTCTGGACATTTTATATAAATGGAATCATATGGAAATGGAAGTTGTTTGTAACCAGCTTCTTCCATTTAGTATGTTTTCAAGGTTCATCCATTGTTATATGCTGAATTTTCTCCCCCATAAAACTAAGATCATGGTATCTGGTCCAGTCACTTCATGGGAAATAGATGGGGAAACAGTGGAAAGAGTGTCAGACTTTATCTTGGGGGACTCTAAAATCACTGCAGATGGTGACTGCAGCCATGAAGTTAAAAGATGTTCGCTCCTTGGAAGGAAAGTTATGCCCAACCTAGACAGCATATTCAAAAGCAGAGACATTACTCTGCCAACAAAGATCCATCTAGTCAAGGCTATGGTTTTTCCAGTGGTCATGTATGGATGTGAGAGTTGGACTGTGAAGAAGCTGAGTGCCGAAGAATTGATGCTTTTGAACTATGGTGTTGGAGAAGACTCTTGAGAGTCCCTTGGACTGCAAGGAGAGCCAACCAGTCCATTCTAAAGGAGATCGGTCCTGGGTGTTCTTTGGAAGGAATGATGCTAAAGCTGAAACTCAAATACTTTGGAGAGTTTACTCATTGGAAAAGACTGATGCTGGGAGGGATTGGGGGCAGGAGGAGAAGGGGACAACAGAGGATGAGATGGCTGGATGGCATCACTGAATTGACAGACATGAGTTTGAGTGAACTCCGGGAGTTGGTGACGGACAGGGAGGCCTGGAGTGCTGCGTTTCATGGGATTGCAGTCAGATACGACTGAGCAACTGAACTGAACTGAAAAGATGTTGACGGTCTAATGCCAGTACCTACGAAAAGTGCCTTTATTTGAAATTTGGATCTTTGCAGATGTCAAGTAAAGATGAGGTCATTAGGTGTGGTCAGTCCTAATCCAATGACTGAGTCCTTATAAAAAGGCGAAATTTGGACATAGAGGTAAAGATGTTGAACTTTCTTATGTGCTTTATTGACCATTTCTCTATCTTTTTTGAAAAGATTTCTACTCAAATCCTTTCCCTAGTTTTTAATCACTTTATCTTTGAGTTGTGAGAGTTCTTTATATATATTGAATGCATGCACACATGCTGTCATGTCCAACTGTTTGTGATCCCATGGACTGTACCCTAATCAGATTCCTCTGTTTATAGGATTTCCCAGACAAGAATGCTGGAATAAGTTGCCATTTCTCCCTCTAGGGGATCTTCCCAATCCAGGGATTGAACCTGCATCTCCTGCATTGCAGGTGTGGGCAACAATCCTAGATACTGAATCTTTATCAAATACACGATTTACAAGTATTTTCTCTTATTCTGTCGGTTGTCTTTTTGCTTTCTTGATGCTGCTATTTAAAGCACAAAAGTTTTACAATGTTATATCTCGTTTCCAATACTTCTATACATCTAAAATTACTTCAACATAAAAAAACTAAAAATCTATGTAAGACATTTAGAAGACTATGCTCTATACTACTGAAAGGAAGGAAAAGTGGAATTTTTCTTTTGTTATTAAATACAATTGTGTTTCTTTTCCAGATTATATAAGTGATGCAAATTCTCTGGAAATTAACATTAGTAAACTCACCATCCAGAGATAATTATCACAGTTAAGGAGGGTTATATTCTCATACAAATATATAAACATTCATAATAATTGAGCACTTGTTCTGTGCAGGGAAAGTTATTGTGATGCCATGTGACACCATAGAGATAGTGGCGGGCTAAACTGACTTTACAGGTGAGTGATGGCTGTGCTTTAGGGGAAAAAGAAAGTTTTATAGAGGGTAACCAGAAGTAAAGGAATGTCAAGGGAGCAGTGATTTACCTCTTGATACTAAGCCAGACTGGATGACATTGGATTTTGAAGGGCTTTACATTGCAATGGATGTGATCCATGCAGGCAACTGGGCATCCTTAAGGACTTCTGGACAAAGACGGCTGAGGACAATGGAAATGTTTGTGATACACTTTATATTCTGAGTACTCACATATAGATGACGATACGTCCTGGTTGGTCACAGTCTCAGTTACACCTTTGGTCTTCTAGTTGTACCCCCTTCACTCTCAAAATGCCTAAGTTTAGAGGATAAATATCATCATCTACACACACACACACACACACACACACACACACACACACACACAGAACTTTCACAATTCTCACCTTGCTAAATGCACTGAGATTTTGTTTTCTAATTCACTAAAAAAAAAAAAAAAGTATATTGGCTGTGAGGCAGGAGGTAGATAGCCCCAGGCAATTGGAGATTCATTCCCTGTAGACTGAAACATTCCATGATGACAATACAATTAGGGGAGGAGGCTTGGGGCCAGGCCAGACAACCTACTTCTCAAAGTCAGGAGACTTTCCTGAGGACACATGCACAGAAAGGCTCCTTAGAAGTCAAAGTGGGAGTGATGTCAAGAGCTGTTCTACCAACTGGCCTTTACAGTAGAACCCATCTTGGCTAAGAGATGCATGCGCACACGTGGGTGGACCCTGAGATATACCAAATATGGGCTGTGAAACAGGAGACTCAAAGTGATTGACCAAAGGAAACCCAGAAGAAATGCCCCATAAAGGTAATTCTAACTACGTTGAGGGTGTGACTCAGCGACTCACTCTCAGTCTGCCTGTGTGTCTATCCACAAGTCCTGTATTCTTTTTCCTCCTATTAAATCCTTTATTTGCTTCACTACTTTCCTTCCTTGGGGCATTCTCTGCAAAGCTAAAGAGCCAGGGCCTTTGTCACGGGCCACATGTCTAGTGGTTAGGATTTGGTGTTCTCACTGCCAGGACTCTGCCTCCGTCTCTGGCTAGGAACACACACCCCGCTCCAAGCCCCATTGCTGGCACCCTAGATGAGCTGCAGCACATTAAACTGACTTTACGGCACACATTAATTGTTCCGAATCCCCAAACTCTGACCAAGATGCCTGTCAGGTTTTAAGGAGGAAAAAGACACAGTTTAAGTTTGGATATGCACATTTTTGAGGCTGTGGTTCTCAACCTTGGCTGTCCATCAAAAAAGCCTGAAAGATTACGGAAAATGCACACTTCCAGGTCCACTGCATATAAAGCTCTACTACATGTATTTCTATGGAAAGAACTGTAACATATCTGACATATAACAAATGAAGGGGTATGAATACTTACACACTTAAGTTCAAAACAGAACCACTAAGAACCACTATGTACAGGAATATGTGAAAGCCTGGGATTGAACCAGGCGGAAGCTAAAAGGGCACGACCCGGGCACGTCCTGCGTTAAAGCAACCAGCGCCCCTCTCCGCAGGCCTCCCCACTCCCTCGCCAACCCAGAGGTAAGGTGGCGGGGCTACATAAAGCAGAGGAAAGGCAACACTCCACAGGGCAGTTTCTCCAGGCCAGGCCCGCTCCGCTTGCCGGCGCCGGTACCTGCCACACGCGGAGCGCCTACCCACAGTGCCCCGCGGCGCGCACGCGCACAAGCGGCCGTTCCCAGCTTGCAGCGCTGCGCGGCGGCCGAGCCGGCAGCGGGCCGCCTCTGGCAGCCCCGGGCCAGGCGCCCCCGTCCCCAGCAGCGGGGGTAAGATGGCGCTGAAGAGGATCCAGAAGGTAAGAAGTCCTTCCGCTTGAAGGCTCCTTGCGAGTCCGAAGCATTGACTCCCGGCTGGGGAACGCTACGGCCGCCAAACGAACGGCAGCTTAGACCGAGCAGAGAACGGTAACACCTGCCAGGGAGGGAGGCGGAGCCGCCGCCCGCGCGGCCTTAAAAGGGTACCGCGCAGCGCGCGGGGCGGGGCGGCGTCACGTGGGGTTAGCGTCGCGCGGGAAGGGGCGGGGCCCCGGGCGGAGCCACGGAGGGTTAGCGTTCCACACGCCTCCCTCGCCTCCCATTTCGGCATCTGTGGCAAGGTGCGCGCTCCCAGCACCTTGGACGTTGTGTTCCGGGTGCCTGGGCGGAGAGGTAGCGCCTGGCCTCAGTGGAAGGAGGGCATGCTCTTGTGGGCGTGTCTGGAGGGCTGGTCAGTGGAGTCGAGGCTGGAGCTGGATTCTAAGGGAGGAGTACGAACTCTGCAAGTGCGGAAAAGGAACAAGGGCGTTCGCGGTCTTGGAGAGATGCCTTGGCCGGGCTTGGAGTGGGGAGAGCATGACTGAGGTTTAAGTGCCGCTGGAATAGGAGATGGGAGTGGGTGGGCAGGACTAGGGTGGGGGCATTAGGGGCAGTGCTAGGATAACTTTTTTATCCGGTAGGTAATTGGGAGTCTTATGGGCATTTAATATATTAACTAGAATTTGGAGAATGCGCAATAGGAGAAAGAAAAAGTATTTTCAGTTATGCTATATTATTTGTTTACATCGTAGTATATCTACTATCGGTCTTTTCCCTTTTCTTAAAAAAAAAAAAATTACACTTTGCATCCCGCTTTTTCACATAGCATTAAAGGTAGGCATTTTTCATGTTGTTAAATAGTATTCATAACTGTAGTTTTTAACGTCAGCTTTCCAAAAGTATATGACCATTAATTTAGTTAATCATTACCTGTAGTGAATAAACACATGAAAATAGATGTCAGAAGGCAAGGAACTTAATCATTCCCAGCCTCCGTGACCGCATGTTTTTATAAGTTGTTTTTTTTTCTTTTTTTAGACTTAGATGATACATGTTTAGTACATGCGTGGAATATATCAAGCGCTCAGTATGAATTAACGACCACTGTTATTCTAAATTTTATAGGAAGTAAATAATTCTGTGATAAGCATCATTGTATGGTGAGTTTAGTCAATGCAGGAGACTCTAGTTCGATCCCTGTGTTAGGAAGATCCCCTGGAGAAGGAAATGGCACTCCAGTATTCTTGCCTGGAAAATCCCATGAACAGAGAAGCCTGGCGGGATATAGTCCATGGGGTCCCGAGAGTCGGCTGTGACTTAGCGACTAAAAGCAACATGGTGAGCTTAGGTTTGATTGCCTGAGGTGGGATTGCAGGATCTCTTAAGAATATGATGCTGTTGTTCAATCGCTAAGTGCTGTCTGACTTTGCATCCCCACGGAGGCTCCTCTGTCCTCCACTATCTCCCAGAGTTTGCTCAAATTCATGTCCATTGAGTCAGTGATGCTGACTAACCATCTCATTCTCTGCTGTCGCCTTCTCCTTTTGCCTTCAGTCTTTCCCGACATCAGGGTCTTTTCCAATGAGTTGGCTCTTCACATCAAGTGGCCAAAGTATTGGAGCTTCAGCATCAGTACTATCAGTGAATATTCAGGGTTGATTTCCTTTAGAATTGACTGGCTTGGTTTGATCTCCTTGCAGTCCAAGGGACTGTCAAGAGTCTTCTCTAGCACCACGATTCAAAAGCATCAAGGGGATGCTAAGGATGCTCATTTTTAATAAACAGCTCTCCTAAAAATAATGTGTTTAGCAAATTATTCTCTGAAAGAGGTTGTCTGTTATCCTAGGACTTTGAGACAGGTGAATGATATGCTCAAATCTCTGTCGTGAAAAGAGGCTTTTGGCTCTGCTGTACCCTGGAGTGGCCAGAGAGGAAACTGAGGGCACTGTGAACATCCAGTGAAGCTGTCGTCCAAGTGACTGACCGTGGAGCAGATGCCAAGACAGGAACAGTGCTTGGATGACATGCAAAGGGTACAATCGACAGAACTTGAAAAAGAGCATGTGGTGAAAGTGAGAAAGGGGGATGCACGACGTGGATAACTAATTGGATGGCAGTGTTATTGCCTGTGTTGGAAATCAAATATTTTGAGGGCAGCGAGTAGCGTGAGGGAGATAAAGGTGTAGGTTAGAACTTCCATGTCTAAACATATAGACTGATAAGATTTGTAAAAAGGAGAACTAGGAGAAAGGGAAGAGGAACTAAAGAGCCTTTTGATGAAAGCGAAAGAAGAGAGTGAAAAGCTGGCTTAAAATATGCTGTCTAGGTTTGTCATAGCTTTTCTTCCAATTTTCTTCTTAATTTCATGGCTGCAGTCACAATCTGCAGTGATTCTGAAGCCCAAGAAAATGAAGTCTGTCACTGTTTCCGTTGTTTTCCCATCTGTTTGCCATGAAGTGATCTCAGTTCTCTGAATGTTGAGCTTAAAGCCGACTTTTTCACTCCTCTCATTCCCCTTAATCAAGAGGCTCTTTAGTTCTTCACTTTCTGCCACAAGGGTGGTGTTATCTGCATATCTGAAGTTATTGATATTTCTTCTGACAATTTTTTTTTCTCATGGCAATCTTGATTCCAGCTTATGCTTTATCCAGCCCAGTATTTCGCATGATGTGCTCTGCATGTAAGTTAAATAAGCAGGGTGACAATATACAGCCTTGTACTCCTTTCCCAATTCGGAACCAGTCCATTGTTCCACGTTTGGTTCTAACTGTTGCTTCTTAACCTGCACACAGATTTCTCAGAAGTCAGGTAAGGTGGTCTGGTATCCCCATCTTTTTAAGGATGTTTCACAGTTTGTTGTGATCCCTGGTGGCTTAGACGGTAAAATGTCTGTCCACAATGTGAGAGACCTGGGTTCCATCCCTGGGTTGAGAAGATTCCCTGGAGAAGAAAATGGCAACCCACTCCAGCACTCTTGGCTTGAAAATCCCATGGACAGAGGAGCTTGGTGCAGGCTACTATCCATGGGGTTGCAAAGAGTCGGGCACAACTGAGCGACTTCACTTTCACACAGTCAAAGGCTTTGGCATAGTTAATAAAGCGGAAATAGATGTTTTGCTGGAACTTTTTTGCTTTTTCAGTGATCGAACTGATGTTGGCAACTTGATCTCTGGTTCCTCTTCCTTTTTAAAATGCAGCTTGAACATCTGGAAGTGCTGTTCATGTACTGTTGAAGCCTGGCTTGGAGAACTTTGAGCATTAATTTGCTGGCATGTGAGATGAGTGCAGTTGTGTGGTAGTTTGAACATTCTTTGGCATTGCCTTAGGGATTGGAATGAAAACTAACATTTTCTAGTCTCGTGGCAACTGCTAAGTTTTCCAGATTTGCTGGCATATTGAGTGCAGCACTTTAACAGCATCATCTTTTAAGTTTGAAATAGCGCAGCTGGAATTCCATCACCTCCACTACCTTTGTTCAGAGTGATGCTTCCTAAGATCCACTTGACTTCGCATTCCAGGATGTCTGGCTCTGGGTGAGTGATCACACCATTGTGGTTATCTGGCTCTAACATCTTTTGTGTATAGTTCTCTGTGTATTCTTGCCACCTCTTCTTAATATCTTCTGCTTCTGTTAGGTCCATACCATTTCTGTCCTTTATTGAGCCCATCTTTGCATGAAATGTTCCCTTGATATCTCTGATTCTCTTAAAGAGATCTCTAGTCTTTCCCATTCTATTGTTTTCCTCTATTTCTTTGCACTGATCACTGAGAAAGACTTTCTTATCTCTCTTTTATATTCTTTGAAACTCTGCATTCAGATTAATAATGTATCTTTCCTTTTCCTTTCACTACTCTTCTTTTCTCAGCTATTTGTAAGGCATCCTCAGACAACCATTTTGCCTTTTTGCATTTTTATTGGGGATGATTTTGACCACTGCCTCCTGTACAGTGTCACAAACCTCCACCCATAGTTCTTCAGGCACTCTGTCTATCAGATCTAGTCCCTCATATCTATTCCTCACTTCCACTGTATAGTCATAAGGGATATGATTTAGGTCGTACCTGAATGGTCTAGTGATTTTCCATACTTTCTTCAATTTAAATGTGAATTTGGCAATAAGGAGTTTATGATCTGGGCCACAGTCAGCTCCTGGTCTTGTTTTTGTTGACTGTATACCTGGTCTTGTTTTTGTTGACCGTATAGAGCTTTCCGTCTTCAGCTGCAAAGAATATAATCAATCTGATTTTGGTATTGACCGTCTGGTGATGACCATGTGTATAGTCTTCTCTTGTGTTGTTGGAAGAGGGTGTTTGCTATGACCAATGTGTTCTCTTGGCAGAACTCTGTTAGCCTTTGCCCTGCTTCATTTTGTACTCCAAGGCCAGACTTGCCTGTTACTCTTGACTTCTTGCTTTTGCATTCTAGTCCTCTATGATGGGGGCTTCCCTGGGGGCTCAGACGGTAAAACATCTGCCTGCAATGTGGGAGACCTAGGCTCAATGCCTGGGTTGGAAAGATCCCCTGGAGAAGGAAATGGCAACACGCTCCAGTACTCTTGCCTGGAAAATTCCATGGACAGAGGAGCCTTGTAAGTTACAGTCCATGGGGTCGAAAAGAGTTAGGCAAAACTGAGCGACTTCACTTCACTTCACTTCCTCTGTGATGAAAAGGACGTCTTTTTTTTTTTTTTTTTTTTTTAGCTGCAAAGAATATAATCAATCTGATTTCAGTGTTGACCATCTAGTGATTTCCATGTGTAAAGTCTTCTCTTGTGTTGTTGGAAGAGAATGTTTGCTATGACCAGTGCATTTTCTGGCAAAACTCTATTAGTCTTTATCCTGCTTCATTCCACATTCCAAAGCCAAATTTGCCTGTTACTCCAGGTGTTTCTTGACTTCCTACTTTTGCATTCCAGTCCCTTAGAATGAAAAGGACATCTTTTTTGGGTGTTAGTTCTGAAAAGTCTGGTAGGTCTTCATAGAACCATTCAGCTTCAGCTTCTTCAGTATTACTGGTTGGGGCATTTACTTGGATTACTGTGGTACTGAATGGCTTGCCTTGGAAATGAACAGAGATCATTCTGCCTTTTTTAAGATTTCATCTAAGTACTGCATTTCGGACTCTTTTGTTGACCATGGTGTCTACTCCATTTCTTCTGAGGGATTCCTGCCCAGAGTAGTAGATATAATGGTCACCTGAGTTAAATTCACCCATTCCAGTGCATTTTAGTTCGCTGATTCCTCGAATGTCGACGTTCACTCTTACCATCTCCTGTTTGACCACTTCCAATTTACCTTCATTCACAGACCTAACATTCCAGGTTCCTATGCAATATTGCTCTTTATAGCATTGGACCTTGCTTCTCTCACCAGTCACATCCACAGATGGGTATTGTTTTTGCTTTGGCTCCATCCCTTAATTCTTTCTGGAATTATTTCTCCACTGATCTCCAGTAGCATATTGGGCACCTACTGACCTGGGGAGTTCCTTTTCCAGTATCCTATCATTTTGCCTTTTCAGGCTGTTCATGGGGTTCTCAAGGCAAGAATACTGAAGTGGCTTGCCATTCCCTTCTCCAGTGGTCCACCTTTTGTCAGACCTCTCCACCGTCTTGTGTGGCCCCATGGTCATGGCTTAGTTTCATTGAGTTAGACAAGGCTGTGGTTCTAATGTGGTTAGACTGACTAGATTTCTGTGAGTATGGTTTTAGTGTGTCTGCCTTCTGATGCCCTCTTGCAACACCTACCATTTTACTTGGTTTTCTCTTACCTTGGGCATGGGGTATCTCTTCATGGCTGCTCTAGCAAAGTGTAGACGCTGCTCCTTACCTTGGATGAGGGGTATCTACACCTGCCACCTTTCCTGAACTTCAGCATGGGATGGCTCCTCTAGACCCTCCTGTGCCCGGCAGCCACCACTCCTTGGATGTGGGGTTGTTCCTCCTGGCCACTGCCCCTGGTCTTGGGTGTGGGGTTGTTCCTTCTGGTTGCTGCCCTGGCTCCTCTCAGGTGCTGCCTCTGGCCTCAGATGTGGGGTGGCTCCTTCCTGCCACTGTCCCTGGCCTTGGGCGCAGGGTATCTCCTCCTGGCTGTAGCCCCTGACCTCGGATGCAGGGAAGCTCCTCTCAGCCATTCCTGCACTGTTGCAACCTGGCACTCTAGGCCACTGTCCCTGACCTCGGACGTGGGATAGCTCTCGGCCATGCTTAGTGCGCCGGCCCGTCACCGCTGCCTGAGCTTAGCTCAGGCCTAGACCTCATTTCCACCATGGCAACAACATTAACTCCTGACGTGTTGATTACTCAGACACATGGCTAGTCCCCTGCTTGAGGACATTCTGGACTTGTGCCAAGGCGTAGCTTGCTTTCTTTTCAAAGAATTTCAGCTGGTGCCTGGTATAGTAGATTCTGATTATACTGGGGAAATTAAAGTTTTGATCTCGCCGCCTACTAAAACTGTGCAAATTAATAAAAGTCAAGTATAGCACAGCTTTTGCTTTTACCTTATTATCAGATTAAAACAAAAATAAAACAAACCTTGACTTCTCAAGCTAGAGCCCTAGAGGATTTAGATCTAGTGATCTAGCTTTTTGGGTGTGGGAAATTACTGCTTCTAGGCCTTTAACAGATCTTTACTTGCCCAGATCCTGGCCCACTCATACTACTGAAAACAATTTGGTGGGGTTAGGAAGAGCCCCCGCAGTAGCTAAAAGTGCAAAAATTTTTGATTGGCGATTTGAGGATACTTGTGGAAGTTTTCAACCGTATGTAGTTCCTTGTGGGGGACGACGTGCTGTCTCAAATGGGAGTGTTACTGTTTAGCCCTGATGATAAAGTGACCTCTCAAATGCTGCAGATGGGCTATGATCCATCAAAAGTATTAGGCAAACAGCAAACAGGAATAATTGAGCCAATTTGCCCAACTCCTCGATAGCTACGTTCTGGATTGGGGTATCCAAATTTATAATGAAGGCTATTGTTTTTGCTGCCGACCTCATTACATGGAAATCTCAGGATCCAGTGTGGGTGGAACAATGGCCTCTACCTAAAGTGAAAAGCGAAAGTGAAGTCTTTCAGTCGTGTCCGACTCTGTGACCCCATGGATTGCAGCTTACCAGGCTCCTCTGCCCATTGGATTTTCCAGGCAAGAGTACTGGAGTGGGTTGCCATTGCCTTCTCCGAAAGAAAAATTACTGGCAGCTAAAACGTTAATTACTGAACAACTAGAATTGGGACATATTGAGCCCTCCAATAGCCCCTGGAACACTCCTACTTTTGTTATTAAGAAAAAATCTGGTAAATGGAGATTTTTACAAGATTTGAGAACAATCAATGTCACCATGGAGGACTTGGGAGCTTTACAACCTGGGCTCCTTTCTCCAGTAGCCGTTCCAGAGGGATACAATATAATTGTAATTGATTTACAAGATTGCTTTTTCACCATTCCCTTAAATGCTGAAGATAAAAAGTGACTTGCCTTTAGCCTGCCATCAAAAATTTTTAAACAGCCTTATTTAAGGTTTCAGTGGAAAGTATTACCTCAGGGAATGAAAAATAGCCCCACCCTATGCCAGAAATTTGTCAGTGCCGCTCTAGAAGATATCAGGACTAAATATGAACAAGTATATATGATTCACTATATGGATGATATTTTAATAGCTCATCCTGATAGAGTTCATTTACAAACCTTACTCCAAGATTTGACCCAGGCATTGTCAGCTAGAGGCTTAAAACTTGCCCCAGAGAAAATTCAAACTAACCACCCATAACTTACTTAGGAAGGGTTATCACTTCAGAAACTGTGACTCATGTCCCGCTACAATTGAGAAAATACCATCTTGTTACTTTAAATGATTATCAAAAACTATTAGGTGATATTAATTGGATTAGTTATTTAAAATTAACCACTGCTGAACTAAAGCCTCTTTTTAACATCTTACGAGGAGATGCTAACCCCACTTCTAAAAGACAATTAACTGCTGAGGCTCAGGAAGCCCTAGGCAAAGTAGAAGTAGCTTTATCTGATAGCTTCATCTTCCCACCCAAGCTAAAAAAGTAGTGGCTTCTTATCCAGGCTTAATAGCAATTTATAAAAAGAAAAAGAAAATGGAGCATTGAATTATTTGGGAAAGAGCCACTAGAGATTGTAACTCCATATAACAAGGAACAACCTGATGCTCTTCTAATGTTTGATGAAGATTGGCAGATTGCTATAGGCAATTATTGTGGTTAAATTTTGCATTATTTACCCTCACATGCTTTGTTAATTCAAAAACTAAAAAAAGGGGAATTTAAGTACAGTTTTCCCCATCAGATTTTACAACATGCTCTCTTTGTAATACAAAATGAAAAACCGTTGGAAAAGACCTTGGTGCTGGGAAAGATTGAGTGAAGGAGGAGAAGGGGATGACAGAGGATGAGATTGATGGGGTGGCATCACCAACTCAATGGACATGAGTTTGGGTAAACTCCGGGAGTTGGTGATAGACAAGGAGGTCTGGCATGCTGCTGTCCATGGGGCTGCCAAGAGTAGGGCAGGACTGTGCGACTGAGGTGAAGTGAACTGAACGGGGCCCTCATAGTCAACAGAAGAGTCTGAAATGCAGTACTTGTGTGCAGTCTCAAAAGGACAGAATGATCTGTGTTCATTTTCAACGTAAACCATTCAATATAACAGCAATCCAAGTCTATACCTCAACCACTAATGCCAAAGGAGCTGAGTAGCTCTATGAAAACCTACAATACCTTCTAGACCTAACACCAAAAAAGACGTCCTTTTCATCATAGGGGACTGGAATACAAAAGGAAGAATCAAGAGATACCTGGAGTAACAAGCAAATTTGGCCTTGGAGTATGAAATAAACCAGGGCAAAGGCCAATACAGTTTTCCCAAGAGAACACAGTGTTCATATCAAGCATCTTCTTCCAACAACACAAGAGAGGACTCTACACATGGACACCACTAGATAGTCAATACCGAAATCAAACTGATTACATCTTTTCAGACACAAATGAAGAAGCTCTATACTGTCAGCAAAAACAAGACTGGGAGCTGACTGTGGTTCAGATAATGCACACTTTATTGCCAAATTCAGACTTAAATTAAAGAAAATGGGGAAAACCACTAGACCATTCATGTAAGACCTAAATCAAACCCCTACGATTATACAGTGGAAATGACAAATAGATTCAAGGGACTAGATATGATAGAGTGCCTGAAAAACTATGGACAGAGGATCATGACATTGTACAGCAGACAAGGTCAAGACCATCCCCAGGAAAAAGAAATGCAAAAAGGCACAATGGTTGTCTGAGGATGCCTTACAAATAGCTGAGAAAAGGAGAGAAACAAAAAGCAAAGGAGAAAAGGAATGATATACCCACTTGAATGCAGAGTTCCAAAGAACAACAAAGAGAGATAAGAAAGTCTTCTCGGTGATCAGTGCAAAGAAATAGAGGAAATAGAATGGGAAAGATTAGTGATTTCTACAAGAAAATTAAGATACCAAAGGAATATCTCATGCAAAGATGGGCACAATGAAGGACAGAAATGCTTCTAATAGAAGGAAAAGATATCAATAAGAGGTGGCAAGAGTACACAGAAGAATTTAAAAAGAAAATCTTCATAAACCAGATAATCACAATGGCATGATCACTCACCTAGAGCCAGACATCCTGGAATGTAAAGTCAAGTGGGCCTTAGGAAGCATCACTAGGAACAAAGCTGGTGGAAATGATGAAATTCCACTTGAGCTATTTCAAATCCTAAAAGAGCATGCTGTGAAAGTGCTGCACTCAATATGCCACAAATTTGGAAAACTCAGCAATGGCCATAGTTCTGAAATTCCAAGGACATTCCAATTCCAAGGAAAGGCAATGCCAAAGAATGTTCAAACTATCACACCATTGTACTCTTGTCACACTCTAGCAAAGTAATGCTCAAAATTCCCCAAGCCAGGCTTCAGTCTTATGTGAACCATGAACTTCCAACTGTTCAAGCTGGAAATAGAAAAGGCAGAGGAATCAGAGATCAAATTGCCAACATCCATTGGATTATCAAAAAAGCAAGGAAGTTCCAGAAAAACATCTACTTTTGCTTTATTCACTATGCCAAAGACTTAGACTTTGTGGATCACAACAAACTGTAAAATTCTCCAAGAGATGGGCATACTGGGCCACCTGATCTTTCTCCTGAGAAATCTGTATGCATGTCAAGAAGCAACATTTAGAACTGGATGTGGAACAACAGACTAGTTCCAAATTGGTAAAGGAGTACATCATGGCTGTATATTGTCTCCTTGCTAATTTAACTTATGTGCAGAGCACATCATTCAAAGTGCCAGAATGGATAAAGCACAAGCTGGAATCAAGATTCCTGGGAGAAATATCAATAACCTCAGATACACAGATGACACCACCCCTATGGCGTAAAGTAAAAAACTATAGAGACTCTTGATGAAAGTGAAAGAGGAGAGTGAAAAAGTTGGCTTATTTCTCCATCTAGTAGTGTCCTCTTTGATTTCTTTCATCAGTGTTTTATAGTTTTCTACATATAGCTCCTTAGTTTCTTTAGGTAGGTATATTCTTAAGTATTTTATTCTTTTCATTGCAATGGTGAATGGAATTGATCCCTTAATTTCTATTTTCTCATTATTAGTGTATAAGAGTGCAAGGTATCTCTGTGTGTTGATTTTATATCCTGCAACTTTATTATATTCATTGATTAGCTCTAGTAATTTTCTGGTGGAGTCTTTAGGGTTTTCTATGTAGAGGATCATGTCATCTGCAAACAGTGAGTTTTACTTCTTCTTTTTCAATTTGGATTCCTTTTATTATTTTTATTTTCTGCTCTGAATGCTGTGGCCAAAACTTCCAAAACTATGTTGAATAGTAGTGGTGAAAGTGGGCACCCTTGACTTTTTCCTGACTTTAGGGGAAATGCTACCAATTTTCCACCATTTAGGATAATGTTTGCTGTGGGTTTGTCATATATAGCTTTTATTATGTTGTGGTATGTTCCTTCTATTCCTTCTTTCTGGAGAGTTTTTTTTGGTCATAAATGGATGCTGAATTTTGTCAGAGGCTTTCTCTGCATCTACTGAGATGATCATATGACTTTTATTTTTCAATTTATTGATGAGGTATATTACATTGATTGATTTGTAGATATTAAAGAATCCTTGCATCCCTGGGTTAAAGCCCACTTAGTCATGGTGTATAATCTTTTTAATGTGTTTTTGGATTCTGATATCTGGAATTTTGTTTGCTGGAATTTTGTTAACTATTTTTGCATATATGTTATCAGTGATATTGGCCTGTAGTTTTCTTTTTTTATGGCATAAGTTTCAGTAAGATAGGTGTTAGCTCTTCTCGAAATTTTTGGTAGAATTCAGCTGTGAAGCCGTCTGGACCTGGGCTTTTGTTTGTTGGAAGATTTCTGATTACAGTTTCAATTTCCATGCTTGTGATGGGTCTGTTAAGATTTTCTATTTCTTCCTGGTTCAGTTTTGGAAAGTTGTACTTTTCTAAGAATTTGTCCATTTCTTCCAAGTTGTCCTTTTTGTTGGCATAGAGTTGCTGATAGTAGTCTCTTATGATTCTTTGTATTTCTGTGTTGTCTGTTGTGATCTCTCCATTTTCATTTCTAATTTTTTTCATTTGTTTCTTCTTTCTTTGTTTCTTGATGAGTCTGGCTATTGGTTTGTCTATTTTGTTTATTCTTTCAAAGAACCAGCTTTTGGCTTTGTTGATTTTTGCTATGGTCTCTTTTGTTTCTTTTGCATTTATTTCTGCCCTAATTTTTAAGATTTCTTTCTTTCTACTAACCTTGGGGTTCTTTATTTCTTCCTTTTCTAGTTGCTTTAGGTGTAGAGTTAGGTTATTTATTTGACTTTTTTCTTGTTTCTTGAGGTATGCCTGTATTGCTATGAACTTTCCCCTTAGCACTGCTTTTACAGGGTCCCACAGGTTTTGGGCTGTTGTGTTTTCATTTTCATTCATTTCTACTCATGCATCAGAAGAATCAATATAGTGAAAATGAGTATACTACCCAAAGCAAGCTAGAGATTCAATGCAATCCCTATCAAGCTACCAATGGTATTTTTCACTGAGTTAGAACAAATAATTTCACAATTTGTATGGAAATACAAAAAATCTTGAATAGCTGAAGCAATCTTGAGAAAGAAGAATGGAACTGAAGGAACCAGCTTACCTGACTTTAGGCTCTACTACAAAGCCACAGTATCAAGACAGTATGGTACTGGCACAAAGACAGAAATATAGATCAATGGAACAAAATAGAAAGCCCAGAGATAAACCCATACACCTATGGACACCTTATCTTTCACAAAGGAGGCAAGAATATACAATGGAGAAAAGACAATCTCTTTAACAAAAACACTTTCTAACACCATACACAAAAATAAACTCAAAATGGATTAAAGAGCTAAATGTAAGACCAGAAACTATAAAACTCCTTGAGGAGAACATAGGCAAAACACTCTTCAACATAAATCACAGGAGGATCCTCTATGACCCACCTCCCAGAATATTGGAAATAAAAGTAAAAATAAACAAATGGGGCCTAATTAAAAACAAAAGCTTCTGTACAACAAAGGGAACTATAAGCAAGATGAAAAGACAGACTTCAGAATGGGAAAAAATAATAGCAAATGAAGCAACTGACAAACGACTAATCTCAAAAATATACAAGCAACTCCTGCAGCTCAATTCCAGACAAATAAACAACCCAATCAAAGAATGGACCAAAGAACTAAACAGACATTTCTCCAAAGAAGACATGTAGATGGCTAACAAACACATGAAAAGATGCTCAGCATCACGCATTATCAGAGAAATGCAAATCAAAACCACAATGAGGTACCATTTTACGCCAGTCGGAATGGCTGCTATCCAAAACTCTACAAGCAATAAATGCTGGAGAGGAGGTGGAGAAAAGGGAACCCTCTTACACTGTTGGTGGGAATGCAAACTAGTACAGCCACTATGGAGAACAGTGTGGAGATTCCTTAAAAAACTGGAAATAGAAAATCCAAAAGTCTACAAGCAATAAATGCTAGAGAGGATATGGAGAAAAGGGAACCCTCTTACACTGTTGGTGGGAATGCAAGCTAGTACAGCCACTATGGAGAACAGTGTGGAGATTCCTTAAAAAACTGGAAATAGAACTGCCTTATGACCCAGCAATCCCACTGCTGGGCATACACACCAAGGAAACCAGAATTGAAAGAGACACGTATACTCCAATGTTCATCGCAGCACTGTTTATAATAGCCAGGACATGGAAGCAACCTAGATGTCCATCAGCAGATGAATGGATAAGAAAGCTGAGGTACATATAAACAATGGAGTAAGAATACATTTGAATCAGTTCTAATGAGATGGATGAAACTGGATCCTATTATAGAGAGTGAAGTAAGCCAGAAAGAAAAACACCAGTACAGTATACTAATGCATATATATGGAATTTAGAAAGATGGTAATGATAACCTTGTATGTGAGACAGCAAAAGAGCCACAGATGTATAGAACAGTCTTTTGGACTCTGTGGGAGAGGGAGAGGGTGGGATAATTTGGGAGAATGGCATTGAAACATGTATAATATATATGAAATGAATTGCCAATCCAGGTTCGATGCAGGATACAGGATGCTTGGGGCTGGTGCACTGAGATGACCTAGAGTGATGGTATGGGAAGCGAGGTGGGAGAGGGGTTCAGGATGGGAACATATGTACACCCATGGCAGATTGATGTATGGCAAAGC
Source organism: Madoqua kirkii (assembly GCA_006408675.1). Classification (NCBI taxonomy): domain Eukaryota; kingdom Metazoa; phylum Chordata; class Mammalia; order Artiodactyla; family Bovidae; genus Madoqua; species Madoqua kirkii. The sequence continues at coordinate 6,587 of SJYC01031995.1, read as the reverse complement.
CAATACAATATTGTAAAGTAATTAGCCTCTAATTAAAATAAATAAATTTATATTAAAAAATAAAGACAACCACAAATGGGTGCTAAATGCCAATAAATAAATAAATAAATAAAAAGTTGGCTTAAATCTCAACGTTCAGAATACTAAGATTATGGCATCTGATCCATCAGTTCAAGGCATATAGTTGGGGCAACAATGGAAAACAGTGACAGACTTTATTTTTCTGGGCTCCAAAATCACTGCAATGCTGCTTGTAGCCATGAAAATAAAAGATGTTTGCTCCTTGGAAGAAAAGCTATGACCAACCTAGACAGCATGTTAAAAACAGAGATATTACTTTGCCAACAAAGGTCCATTTAGTCAAAGCTATGGTTTTTCCAGTAGTCATGTATGTAAGAGTTGGACTATAAAGAGAGCTGAGCACTGAAGAATTGATGCTTTTGAACTGTTCTGATGGAGAAGATTCTTGGGAGTTTCTTGGATTGTAAGGAGATCAAACTATTCAATCCTAAAAGAAATCAGTCCTGAATATTCATTGGAAGTATTGATGCTGACGCTCCAATACTTTGGCCACCTGATGCGAAGAACTGACTGTTGGAAAAGACCCCGATGCTGGGAAAAATTGAAGGCTGGAGGAGAAGGGGTGACAGATAATGAGATGGTTGGATGGCATCACTGACTCGATTGACACAAGTTTGAGTGAACTTCGGGAGTTGATGATGGACAGGGAATCCTGGTGCACACCACGGGGTCTTGAAGAGTTGGATACGACTGAGCAGCTGGACTGAACTGAGCTTCTGAAGGTTAATCAGGCAAAGGAGAAACTGTGATGTGGTCAGGATATCAGTGGCTGAGTGTGTGTGTGTGTGTGTGTGTGTTTGAGAAGGGAGAGGAAAACATTTGAAGAAAGGAAATACAGCTGACCTCTTTGTATGTGGATATACTGCCATCTCTTGGTCTTTTCTTGTCATTGATTAGGTTTTGAAGGCTCCTGTTTCAGTGGCTTTTTGTGTGCTGAAATATAATTGACACAGAGTATTATATTATTTCAGGTGTACAACATAGTGATTTTATTACTAAATGACCATTACACTCAGTCTAATCATGATCTATTGCCATACAACGTTATTACAATATTATATTGACTATAGTCATCATATAGCGCCATGATTTATTTATTTTATAACTGGAAGTTTACCCTGGTGGCTCAGTTGGTAAAGAATCTGCCAGCAATGCAGGAGATCCGGGTTCAATCCAAGGGTCAGGAAGATGTCCTGGAATAGTGATTGGCAGCCCACTCCTATATTCTTGCCTGGAGAATTCCGTGGGCAGAGGAGCCTGCTGGTCTATTGTCCATGGGATCACAGAGTCAGACGTGATTGAGCGACTAACCCTTGCACCTCTTAATCAGTTCAGTTCAGTTCAGTTGCTCAGTCGTGTCTGACTCTTCGCGACCCCATGAATCGCAGCACGCCAGGCCTCCCTGTCCATCACCAACTCCTGGAGTTCACTCAGACTCATGTTCATTGAGTCAATGATGGCATCCAGCCATCTCATCCTTTGTCGTCCCCTTCTCCTCCTGCCCCCAATCCCTCCCAGCATCAGAGTCTTTTCCAGTGAGTCAACTCTTCACATGAGGTGGCCAAAGTACTGGAGTTTCAGCTTTAGCATTATTCCTTCCAAAGAAATCCCAGGGTTGATCTCCTTCAGAATGGACTGATTGGATCTCCTTGCAGTCCAAGGGACTTTCAAGAGTCTTCTCCAACACCACAGTTCAAAAGCATCAATTCTTCGGCGCTCAGCTTTCTTCACAGTCCAACTCTCAAATCCATACATGACCACAGGAAAAACCATAGCTTTGACTAGATGGACCTTAGTCGGCAAAGTAATGTCTCTGCTTTTGAATGTGCTGTCTAGGTTGGGCATAGCTTTTCTCTTAATACCCTTTACTTACTTTGCTCAATTGACCACACTCCTCTTGTCTGTAAGTTTGTTCTCTCTGTATATGAGACTGCTTTGGTTTTTATTATGTTTGTTTTTCTTTTTAGATTCCACATATAAGTGAAATCTTACAGTATTTGTCTTTCTCTGACTTATTTCATTTAGGAAAAAACCTACTAGATCCATCAATGATGTTGAAAATGGCAAGATTTCATTGACTTTTTTTTTTTTTTTTGTGGCTAAGTAACATTCTATTGTGTGTATATACCATGTCTTCTTTATCCGTCTTTCTACTGATGCACATTTAGGTTGCTTCTATATCTTGGCTGTAGTAAATAACGCTGCGATGAACATTGAACTGCAGCTGTAGATTCACTCCAGTTATCACTTTTTGTCCAGAGATCTTAACATTCTCTTCAATGTCTTTTTTGCACTGCATGAGAATCAGGAGACATGGATTCTAGTTCCAACAATGGTACTAATTTGCTCTATGATCCTGGACAAATTCCAGTGGTTTTGTATGGTTATTTTCCCATTTGAAAATTAGCCAAAAGGTTGATCATGGGAATCAAATTTTCATTGTGTTTACAAAATGACATTTATTAAATATTTTATTTTTATTGAAAATAGTTGATATACAATATTATGCTAATTTCAGGTGTACTAATGATTTAATATTTGCATGTCTAGTAAATGATCACCATGATAGTCTAATATCTGCTTTATACTCAGATATTACAGTATTATTGACCATATTGCTTATGCTGTATATTTCATCTTGTGATGCCAAAGAATGTTCAAACTATTGCATTATTGCACTCATCTCACGTGCTAGCAAATTGTTCTCAAAAATCTCCAAGCCAAGCATCAACAGTATGTAAACCAAGAACTTCCAGATGTTCAAGCTGTATTTAGAAAAGGCAGATAAACCAGAGATCAAATTGCCAACATCCTCTGGATCATCAAAAAAGCGAGAGAGTTCTAGGAAAACATCAACTTCTATTTTTTGACTATGCCAAAGCCTTTGACTGTGTGGATCACAACAAACTGTATAAAATTCTTCAAGAGATGGGAATACCAGACCACCTTACCTGCCTCCTGAGAAATCTGTAGGCAGGTCAAGCAGCAACAGTTAGAACCAAACATGGAACAACAGACTGGTTCCAAATTGGGAAAAGGAGTACGTCAAGGCTGTATATTGTCACCCTGCTTATTTAACTTATATGCAGAGTACATCATGCAAAATACCAGACTGGATGAAGCACAATCTGGAGTCAAGATTCTGAGAGAAATATTAATAACCTCAGATATGCAGATGACATCACCTTTATGGCAGAAAGCAAAGAGGAAGTGAAGAGCCTCTTGATGAAAGTGAAAGAGGAGAGTGAGAAATCTGGTTTAAAATTCAACATTCAAAAGACTAAGATTCATCTGGTCCCAACATTTTATGGCAAATAGTTGGGGAAACAATGGAAACAGAGACTGATTTTTTGGTCTCCAAATCACTGCAGCTGGTGACTGCAGTCATGAAATTAAAAGACACTTGCTCCTTGGAAGAAAAGCTATGACCAACCTAGATAGCGTATTAAAAAGCAGAGACATTACTTTGCCAACAAATGTCCATCTAGTCAAAGCTATTGTTTTTCCAGTAGTCCCGTATGAATGTGAGAGTTGGACTATTAAGAAGGCTCAGTGCTGAAGTAGTAATGTTCTTGAACAGTGGTGCTGGAGAAGATTCTGAGAATCCCTTGGACTGCAAGGAGATCAAGCCAGTCTATCCTAAAGGAAATGAATCCTGAATATTCATTGAAAGGACTGATGCTGAAGCTGAAGCTCCAATACTTTGGCCACCTGATTCACTGTAAAATACCCTCATGCGGGGAAAGATTGAAGGCAGGAGAAGGAGATGACAAGAGGATGAAATGATTGGGTGGCATCACCAACATGATGGACATGAGTTTGAACAAGCTCCAGAAGCTGGTGACGGATAAGGAATCCTGGTGTGCTGCAGCCTATGGGATCACAAAGTCTGACATGAGTGAGCAACTGAACTTAACTGAATTGTGGTTTATTTATTATATAAGTGGAAGCTTATACCTCTTAATCACCCTCACCTGTTTCACCCATATCAACTTTACCCTCCTCCATTCTGGAAATAATTTTGTTCTTTATGAGATTATTTTAATTTTGGTTTGTTTTGGTTAAATTTTGTATATAAGTGAAATCACGCTGTATTTGTTTTGTCTGTCTTATTTCATTTAGCATAATATCCTCTAGCTCCATTTGGGTTGTCACAAGCGTCAAGATTTCATGTCTTCCTGTGGCTGAATAATATTCCATTGTGTGTGTGTATTGGTATATAGACACATATTTCTATATATATATGTCTGTATATATACCAAGCCATAAACACTTAAGTTGTCTCCCTATCTTGGCTAACGTAAATAATGCTTCAGTGATGTTGGGTGTATATGTATTTTTTATATTTAAATTAATTTTTATTTGGAAGCTAATTGATTTACATTATTGAGTTGTTTTCTGCCATGAATCAGCCATAGGTACACATATATCCCCACCTCCTTGAACCTCCATCTCACCTCCCTATATATGTATTATGAATTAGTTTTTGTTTTCCTTTAGGTAAGTATCCAGAAGATTCAGATCAAATGGCAGCTTTATTTTTTAATTTTTAGAGCAATGTCTATATTGTTTTCCATAATGGCTACATTGATCTATAATCCCACCAACAGTGCACAAGTGTTCATTTTCTCTGTATCTTTACCAATACTTTTTTTTTTTTTAATCTTTTTCTTGATAGTTATTCTGAAAAGTGTGAGGTGGTATCTCATTTGGTTTTCCTTGTTTATTAGTAATGTTGAGCATCTTTTCATGTGTATGTTGGCCATCTGTGTGTCTTCTTTGGAAAATATCTATTTTTTTATTTTCCCTTTTAAAATCAGATTTTGTTTTTGTTGTTGAGTTATATGAGTTCTTTAAATATCAAACTCTCATTTACATTTCTTCTCCAACTCAGTACACTGTCATTTTTTTCTAGAGGTCCCCTCATTGTGAAAAGCATTTTAATTTGATACAGTCTTATTTGTTTATTTTTGCTTCTTTTTTTCTTGTCTGAGACATATCCAAAAGACTATTGTGAAGACCAGTGTCAAAGATGGCACTGGCTATGCTTTCTACTAGAAAATTTTTGGTTTTTGATCTTAAATATAAATCTTTTCTCCACTTTGTGTTTATTTTTGAATGTGGTGTAAGAAAGTAGCCCATGATTCTTTGGCATATAGCTGTCCAGTTTTCCCAACACAATTCACTGAAGAGAATGTCTTTCTCACTGTATATTCTTGCCTCCTTTGTTGTAGATTAATTGCCTATATAAGTGTGCCTATTTCTGAGCTTTCTCTTGTTCCATTGACTTATATGTCTGTTTTTGTGCCAGTACCATATTGTATTGCCTACAGTAGCTCTGTAGAATACGTTGAAATAAAGAAGTGTGATATTTGTAGCTTTGTTCTTCTTTCTCAAGATTGATTTGACTATTTGGGGTCTTTTGTATTTCCATACAAATTTTAGAATCATTTATTCTAGTTCTGTGAAGAATGTCATTGGTATTTTGATAGGGATAGCCCTAAATCTGTAGAATAATTTGGGTAGTATGATCATTTTAACAATATTAATTATTCTAATCCAGTTGCTTTCCATTTGTCTGTGTCACCTTCAGCTTCTTTCATCAGTGCCTTATAGTGTTCCAAGTATAAGACTTTTATCTCCTTGGTAATATTTATTCCTAGTTATTTTCTTCTTTTGGTGCATTATAAGTGGGATTGCTTCCTTAATTTCTGTTTCTGATAGTTTTTATCAAAAAACACAACAGATTTCTGTATATCAATTTTGTAGTCTGCAACTTTACTGAATCCATTTAATAGTTTTAATAGTTTTTTTGTGGCATCTTTAGGATTTTCTATATATAGCATTATTTTATCTGTAAACAAGACAGTTTTACTTTTTCCTTTCCAATTTGAATGCCTTTAATTTCTTTTTCCTGTATAATTTCTGTGGTTACAACTTCTAAGATTTTATTCAATAAAAGATATAAGATGGGAATTCTTGACTTATTAGTGGTCTTAGAGGAAATGCTTTTAGCTTTTCATCATTCATAATGTTAATTGTGGGGTTTCCATAAAGGGTCTTTGTTATGCTGAGGTATGTTCCTTCTGTATCTACTTTGTTGAGAGTTTTCAATCATAAAAAGGTGCTGAATTTTATTAAAGAAACATTTTCTTTATTTCATTATCATATGAGTTTTATTCTTCAATTTGTTGATGTGGGGTATCACATTGATTGATCTGTGGATGTTAAACCATCCTTGCATGCCCGGAATCAATCCCACTGGATCGTGGTGTATGATCTTTTTAATGTACTGGTTCCATTACAAATGCAGCTTTTCACCACTGAATATAATGTTAGCTGTGAGTTTATCATGTTATGTTGAGGTATATCCCCTATATGCCTACTTTCTGGAAAGTTTTTTATTGTAAAGGGATGTTGAATTTTATCAAAAGCTTTTTCTGCATCAATTGAAATGATCATAGGTTTTTTCCTTCAATTTGTTAATATGGCATATCACATTGATT